>JBAIZL010000004.1:240589772-240627272 GCA_036971475.1 Prosapia bicincta | reverse complement strand
AATTGCATCAAAATTTAAATGTATTGACCAGCAGACCTAGTAGTGTATTATTGTATTAATAAGAATTGTCTAGCGTAAGTTGTTATATTAATTAATGAGTAAGGAAAATATTGTAAGAGGGCAAATAGATAGCTACACGCTTAGACGCAGTATAAGAATACGCGACAAAAATTTCAAAATGGAACATCAAAATACACAAGAAACACAAGTAGGACAGATGAGGCATACGGAAGACGGGTTCGGAGACGTAGAAGGGGTGAGACTAACAGAAAATGTGAATGAAGAGATAAGGGTTTTGGGGACAGAGAGCACAATAGACATGGGGACTAATAATGAGATCACAGTAGGAACACTAGGAGACAATGATATTTTGAGGGAAATATTAAAAAAGTTAAAGAATCTTGATGATAATATAACAAAGACAAATGAAAATATTGACCAAAATAAAAGAGACATGGATAATAAATTAATAGAAATAAATGACAATATAAAAAAGAATAGGGAAGACTTGAATAAGGAAATCACAAAAATGGGAGAGAATTTTGACAACAAATTAAGGAAACTGGAGGAAGACAGGAGGGGAGATATTGCAACACTTAATAACAAGTTAATGGTAACCGAAAACAATTTGCTAGAAACACTAGATAAAAAAATATTAGTATCAGGCCAAAATACTCAAGGATTACACCAAGAGTATGCACAAAAAATTGATAGCCGATTAGACAACATAAACCGTGAAGTTCAAAATACGCAGGGAAAGATCGTGACGATTGAAGAAACATGCGCAGAGCAATATAACAGACAAACGGGTTACCTAGAAACTTTGAAAACGGCAATTGACAAGAGAATAACAGATAATAGCAGAGAATTAGAGCCAAAATTGAGAAAATTAGACGAAAATATTGAACAGATAAGAAAACAAATAAATTCGACAGAAAACCGAAGAGATAATAATCTTATGACACCAATAAACACGAATATAATGTTTTCGGGAGATGAAAGAATACCTATGGCATTTCTTAACGAGCTTATGGGGTTACATGAAAAGTATTACCAGGGAACAGGTTTAGAATGGATAATGCAACATCTACGCGGGCCAGCTGCCAATTGGTTTAGATTACATTCAGAAAGCTTTAAACAGTTCGGGGATTTTATCTTTGCATTTAAACAAAAATTCTGGAGTGAATTAATACAGGGGCGTGTTCGGGATGAGTTGGAGTTTGGAAAATATAATTACAGGGGGCAGTTGAACATGGTAGAATATGTAGAACGAAATTTATTATGGTTTAAAGGACTCGAACCGAGACTTCCAGATGATCTAATTATACGTAAACTAGCCAAACATTTTGATCCTAACATGGCGATTGCACTGGTGACGAGGGGAATTAAAACTAATGGTGAATTTGTCGACCTAGTAACAGAGTTTCATTATCTGCACCTACAAAGACAAGCGAACGGCAGTCGGGACAGGAATTTGTCAAGAGAGCAACGACCTGACCTTAGGAATAACGAAAATAGCCGGGAGACAGGGTATTGTCAGAACGACTATCGGAGTAAACAGCTGGACAAGGGTAGACAACATAAGGGTGATGTCATAAATTACCAACCCAAGCCCTCTACAAGTGCATGAAACGAGGACGCTGACCCTAGCCAGGTACCTAACTCTAGTAAAATAACCAACTGTAGGACACTTATTGCAGAAATACGAGACATTTTAAATGAAGACGAAGTTTGTGTTGAACCATCATTAGAATTAGAAAATTGCCCTGAACTTGAAATCCGATTAGGGGATATTAAAACTGTTGCTTTGATAGACTCGGGAAGTCAGTTTAATGTAATGTCAGAAGATTTTTATAGTAAGAACAAGGAGCTGTTAGAGAATTCGTCAGATTGGAGAATGTCAAACATAAGAGTTATGGGAGCGTTGGGTCAGAAGTCTAAAGCTATAAAAAATCAAATAGTAACTACTGTAGGGATAGGGAAATATAAAGTGGAAACACATTTCATAATTGTGCCAGGTCTGATTAAAACTTGCATATTAGGCATAAACTTTTTAATAAAAAATGAAACTATTATCGATTTTGTAGAGAGAACAGTCGAATTTAATGCCAAATGTAATGATCGATTAAAGAAAGAAAAAAAAATAATTAAGTTTTATAATAATGAAGAAACAAAATTGGATTGTAATGTCATAATGAACTATAAGGAGGAAAGATTAGGAATAATAGAAAAAAAAATGTTGGAATTAGAGAATATAAAACCCGACCAAACGAAGAAGTTAATAGAGATTATCTATAAGTATGAACAAATTTTTAGTGAGCAACCAGGGTTAATTACTACCTATGAGCATGAATTCACCGTAACTGATACGAGACCATACAAGCAAAATAGTTGGCCTGTGGCAATTAAATTTAGGGAGGCAGTCAACACTGAAATAGAAAGGATGCTGAAATTAAATATTATAGAAAGAGCCAATAGTCCATACGTAAACAGAATAGTACCTGTGTTTAAAAAGGATGGCACAGTCAGGATCTGCTTAGATGCTAGAGAAATTAATAAGAGATCGTTACCAGACTATGAAGGAAACTTACCGATTCAAGATCTACTGACAAAATGTAGTGGTTATAAAGTTATGTCTTCTATCGATTTGACCAGTAGCTTTTGGCAAATCCCATTAAAAACCAACTGCAGGGACTTTACGGGATTCCTACATAATGGACTGTGTTATCGTTTCAAAACGGTACCATTTGGATTAAGCTCTAGTCTAGCTAGTCTTACAAGGAGTTTAGATTCCATACTAACAAAGGAAGCAAGGAAATTTTTGATTATTTACGTTGATGACATTTTATGTTTGTCTAAATCATTCGATGAACACCTAGAACAACTAGAGATAATTTTTAAGATTTTTAAAGATGCAAACGTAACTGTCAATTTCAATAAGTCGCAGTTTTGTAGAAGGGAGCTTGAATATTTAGGACACACTTTAAAAGTGGAAGGAATTCAGCCAAGTGAAGAAAAGGTCAGAGCCATAAACCAATTTCCAAGGCCTAGAAATTCCAGACAAATAAAAGGATTTCTCGGGCTCATAAATTTCTATCACCGTTTTGTAAAGGACAGCGCATCAATTACCGCACCATTACAACAACTGTTGAAGAAGGGATGTAGGTTCAAATGGTCTAAAGAACAAGAAGATAGCTTTATACAAATAAAGAGGATATTTTTAGACCGGGTTATGTTAGCACATCCAATACTAAATAAACGGTATTACCTGCAGTGTGACGCGAGTGGATATGCTTTAGGCGGACAATTATTCCAATATGATGAAGAAGAACGTATTGCCGTGATTGGGTACACAAGTAGAACATTTAAAGGAGCTGAACTGAACTACAGTACGACAGAGAAGGAGCTTCTGAGTATTGTGCATAATCTCAAAAAATTCAGATGTTTTGTGTTGGGGAACCCTTTGACGGTGATTACAGATAATAAGGCCCTATCATACATTAACAACTGTAAACTGTTAAACGCTCGTATGACCCGCTGGATGTTACTTATACAGGAGTATAACTTTGAAATAAAACATTGCAACGGAAAAGATAATATTGTAGCCGACGCATTAAGCAGACACCCTGGTGAAGACAACATAGAAATAAATCAAGACAGTAATTTCATTCAAATTGCAACAATACGTAATAAATTTGACCACAAAGTTTTGGATATGTTGAAACATATACAGACATTTCAAGACAAAGACCATAAAACAAAACTTATAGTTAATAAATTAAGGAATTCATCGGACAAATTACACCAGCATTACAAATTATGGGAAGGCAAGTTATATCGTCGAGATAAAGGTCATTTCAAGTTATACATACCAGACAATATCAAAAGGAATCTAATCACGGAAATACATACTCACTTTGGCCATTTAGGTATTAACAAGAGTTATCAAACATTTAAAGAAGATTTCGCAGCGGATCATCTAAGTAAGGACATCGAACAAATAGTCAAATCATGTGAAATATGCCAGAAATGCAAACATGACATACGACATAGAGTTGGGGAAATGGATTGTATCATACCAAAAAACAAAGGAGAATTGTTATCTATGGATTACTGTGGTCCTTTACCAAAAGGAAAAAGTGGTGCAAAATATATTTTGGTTATCATTGACGTATTCACTAAATACGTACAGCTTTATAAAGTCAATAGACCTACAACGACTATTACACTAAGGAGATTGCAAGATTACTGCAATAGATATGGAAAACCGCAGGCTATTATCACGGATAATGGAACGCAATTTACTGCAAGAAAATGGAAAGAGGAACTCCGACGAATTCAAATAAAAACACTAAACACTTCGGTGAGGAATCCACAAAGTAACAGAGCTGAGAGAACCATGAGACAACTGAATCAACTTTTCAGAATATTATTAAAAGAAAATCATAGAAATTGGGAATTACTATTGGAGGACGTACAAACAATAATCAACGAAACCTTTCAAGAAACAATTAGGGTTACTCCACATGAAGCACAATTTGGAAGAAAACCGAAAAGAATATGGGACGAATTTATAAAAATGCCAGAGAAAGAAAGTGAAAAAATCGTCGACACCGCCGAAATTTATTTACGAATGAAAAAGAAAAGGGAAAACTGTGCCAAGAAGTTTAATCAAGAAAACCAGTTAACCGAATATGAAGTAGGAGATTTAGTGTTGATCAGGAAGCTAAATACATCTAATGTGGAAAAGGGGATATACGGGAAATTTTTAGAATTATTCAAGGGACCATATAGGGTAATTGAGAAATATGGGAAGTCTAGCTACCTAGTTGCCACTCTAGAAAACCATGTTGTAAAAGGAAAATTTAATGTTAGAAATTTAAAAAAATATATCAAATCAGAAATAGTGGATTAGAATTAAATAAACTCCAATAAAATCTGTTAGACTATTAACTATAATACACTGTTATATATTTTGTTTAGAAATAGACATGTGTAAGTAAGGTTGTAAATATTTAAGGAGACAGAAATGTTGAGGGTCAGCAGTAGAAGGACTTTAAAAAAAAAGGTTTCTGTTGCGGAAAGAGACAATAAGAAACAGGTAGCTAAGAAGGAGCCTTTGTGTAAGAGACAATGAAAAGGGACTTTATGGGTAGATAAGTGACAGCAATAGAGTTGTAGCAGTTTGAGTTTCATGTCATTAGTGTTTTAAGAAATTAGAATAAGTTAGTAAATATGTCTAGATTAACTTATTTAAAAATTTAAAAAAGGGTTTAAACAAAAAGTTTTCATTCATTTAAATCAAAAAAAAAAAAAGCAAATAATAGAATTGTTTTGATTTATAATCACAGAAAATTTTTGTTGGGGACAAATTATAATATTAAATTTATAAATATTAAAAAAAAAAAAAAATAATAATAATAATAATAATAAAAACTAAACATTAACAGTAAACAATACTTCCAAAAGTTGACTTAGTAAAAGCCGACAAAGGAATACATTAAACAAAAAAAAAAAAAGTTTGAAAAAAAAAATATTTAAGGCAATAAACAATTTGTAAAACCCTTAGAGAACTAGGGTAGAGTTTTTGTTAGGTTTTAGAAAGTTGAAAGGGACGGGAGAGAACGACAGATGTGTCACGTACACTTTCAAAAATAACGGATAGTTTAAAAAAAAAGTATAACGTACGAATTTCAAATTTGATTGGTGGAAGCCAAAATAGATGTTTTTCATTGGGTAGAAATTCAACGAGAAGGGGAAATACGCGGTAATCAAATT
This sequence comes from Prosapia bicincta, assembly GCA_036971475.1. Taxonomy (NCBI): domain Eukaryota; kingdom Metazoa; phylum Arthropoda; class Insecta; order Hemiptera; family Cercopidae; genus Prosapia; species Prosapia bicincta. Next base: position 240,621,494 of record JBAIZL010000004.1, on the reverse strand, counting down.
AAAGTGCAGAAAAAGAGGGGCAGTCTTCTTGCGACCAAAAAAGTAGATGGACGTGTGTGGATGTTCCTAAAGAAAGTGTGTGAAGTTGTTAAAAAAAAATATAAGTAAATTAATTATCGATAAATGTGGTGAAGTGAAGTGTTATAAAAAAAAAATCGTTCAACTAATACCAAGGGTTAACGGAATAAAGGAAAGAACGTCACTGCACTAAGTAAAAACTTTAATTAAAAACTAATTTTAAAAAAATTAAAATTTCTGGTCAATAAAACAAATTTTCTAATATAGGCTACAAGTAACTCTAAATTTCAAAAGAAAAAAGTAATTTCATAAGGCAAGAATCTAAACACGCCCCAAAAGTCTTTAATTTATTAGCTGGTCAAATTTAAATAATAATAAATAAAATGAATGAAATAAATAACAGGTTGTTTACCGTATAAGATTTTGGTTCGACATTATAGTCTGAAATAATTTGTAATTAAATGTAGATTTAACATGTATACTTTGTATTTAACTGGCAACAGGAATTAATAATGTTCTAAAATATTAAAGCAATTGTTATAACTAAAAAGTCTTGTATTTCTTTGTAAGGCCTACTCTAATTAAGAAATTTGGTTGAAATCTTATAAAGAAAAAGGAATCAAAATAATTAAAATAAAGGTAGGTCATAGTAATAAGAAGCATAATTTAAAATTATACAATATAAGCAAAATGTTTAATTAGAACTTCAGTCGAACAATAGGTAAACTGGCGCCCAACACTTTAAAACAAATTAATTAATCTATAACAATTAAATTAACAAACTTGAAATAACATAGATAAAGCCCAAGGGAATTTATGTTATAATATATACATATATATATATATATATATATATATATATATATATATATATATATATATATACACACACATACATAAATATACATAGATAAATATAAATATATATATATATATATATATATATATATATATATATATATATATATATATATATATATATATATATGCATATACAACCTAATATAAATATTAGACAAAATATAGTATAATAATACTGAAAAAGGACAAAAATTACTGGGCATCATTTCATTGTAAGTGTGTTTTATATTTAAAAAATAATAGTTAGATGAAATTCATAACTAAGCATATGTATTTGTTACTTATACACTGCAGTTTTTCTATAGACTCTAAAACGTCCAGCTCCTAGTCCTGCTTAAAAAGTCTATTCCACTTAAGGCCTATTCCACTTTTATAAACTATTTATAGAAGAATAGGTATTTCTATGCTCACCAAAATATCTGTGTCATTGGTACTGCTGTTTGATGTTTGTCCATCGCTTGTATATTCCTGCTTTTCAACAACAACTTTTTTCGTCCAGCGAGGGATATTAGCTGCTCTAGAAATCTCCATCTCCAGTCTCCTTCGTGCCCTTTCTCTAAGAGGAATATTATTTTACATTTATTCTAATTTTAGTATAGAATAATAGTTCTATTATTCTTACTTCGTAAGTTATATGCTTACTAGTAATAGAAATGGCATGCATCGCTACGTCTTCGTCTCCCGTATGCAAATGTACGAAATTACAGCGCACCTCATACTGTTGTCCTTAGTCAGTATGTTTTACGAATTACCGCAAGTATGTGCTTTACATATTTACAAAGTTTATATATGTATGTATATATATATACTTATATAGCGAATCATCTGTTGTTGGGTTCACATCGTCAATGTTAGATGAGATTATAGCGAAACGTCTTAACTGCGGTTTTATGCACTGCAGAACGGATGTACTCCAGATAATAAGTATTTATTATATATATATATATATATATATATATATATATATATATATATATAATTGTATATATAATTTACTCGACACACCCTTACTGGGCAATCGCTATGAAATCCGTGACAGATCCACTTCAGAGAAAACGATATCAGCTACGTGACGAAAAATTGTAAATAAAAACATTATTTTGATAATCATACAAATTTAAGAAAGTAAACATTTTAAAAAAATCAATTAAAATATTAATTTTCATCAAACGTATATTTGAGTACAGATTTCAGCCATTCCTAACGTTACAATATGATGAGGCGTTTTCTGAGTAACTCTATTTTCAAAACTTAAATCGTGCTGCAAGAGGGGGAACGTAAAATTTGAGTGTACGATTTAAATTTTGAAAATGGAGTTATTCCAAAATGCGTCAACCGAGAAGAATATTAAAACTTTCGGAATGGCAGAAAACTGTACTCAAATATATAAAAATATTCCTAAAAGAAATGAAGATGAGTAAATTAAACATTTCATCAAATGTCTTCTAAAGTGTAATTTTAAAAGGTTACTATAAATTTGTAATTAAATCTAGAAAATAGTATTCTTGTAAAAACAAACCTTCTCTTTTTCTGCCAGACACTTTTCATTTTATTGTACAAGATATATATAGCACCAAACGAGAATAATAGGCCTATGATTTCAGTCACATATTTTACGTCAAACCCAGAGAACAAATTATTAGACTGTAGTTCCTTAAAAGTGGTAACTTCGTAGTTTGTGGTTCCTGAATGTGGTTCTTCCGTGGTGGCGGCTACATGGATTATGTTTACTGAATAAGGCTTCTGCGTTGATGCCATTTCTGAAAACACAAATCATGACATGCTATTATATTGAGTTGAATATGAAAATAAAACTGTTTGTTTATATATATAAAACAGCTGTGTTTATATGCACGCACACACACACACACACGCATAATATATATATATATATATATATATATATATATTTGCTTATTCATTTGTCCGCTACAGTGGCTACAAAAAGCGATTTGAAGTAGGTATGTTCACAAAAACTTCATATGTTGAATGAATACATTTGTTTTATAAAAATGAAATAATTGGAATAACATTCACGGCAAGGACATGTTTTTACAAAACATTTTACTCACTTATAACTGTGAACTGAAAATATGTCAAACCACAATAAATAACATTGCAGTATTCGCACACATAAGTTCCAGAGTCCGCAACCGTCACGTTTTCTATTGTAAGAGACTCAAGACCTGTTTTACTTTCATAGTGTCTCCATTGTCCTTCTTTTATCTTAAACCACCTAATCGTTTTTGCCCTAAGATTATCTGTAAAAATTCAAGAATAACAAGATAGTTATTTTCATGTAAAGATAAATAAAGATGTTGCTTCAGATGCTAATGGAATAAAACCTTTGCTTACCGAGATTGGCCAAACACATTAGATTCGCAGTCCGTCCCTCATATTCTCTGACAGTGTTGTTCCTTACAAAGTCTGACGGTTTGAACATATCTTTTTTTTCATTTGAGGCATCTTGACTTGTTTCATTCTTTTCTGTTTAAAGAAAAATATTTGTAGTTACTTTAGTTCTATAAATAACAATGAGGCATGCATTCAATCCGAATTGTTATATAGTAGAACCCCTATAATTCGTCACTCTTTAATTGGTTACTTCTGTAATTTGCCACCGAATCGTCACAAATAACAGACATCGTCTACACTGTCACATAGTATAGATGCCATCATATAAACTCGATATTCTGCACTGTCACGTAGTATAGAGGCCATCAAATAAAGCCAATCTTGTGCACTATCACGTAGTGTAGATGCCATCATATAAACCCGATATTCTGCACTGTCACGTAGTATAGATGCTATAATTTAAAGTATCATGAGTAACGTACTGTATTTGTAACTAGAAACTATACTGCAGGTTACCAATATTTGTATAGTGTTGTGTATAGTGTTATTGAGTTTTTCGGTCGACATAAATAATGTAGTGCCACATTAATTACATTACTTACCTATTTATGTTGCTAAGTATTTACGTGTTATATTTATCCACAGTTACATGTTAATTTCACGACTTCCATAATTCGCCTTTTTTTCTAATTCGTTGCTCCTCAGTCCACATGATGACGATTTAGAGAGGTTCTACTGTATTTGATAAATAACTGTGATATTTGTGAGTTGTGAAAGTATAACATTATACGTTTGATATTCTGGATCAAACAATACTTTAAAAATTGACTCTATTTTTAGCATAAGCGTTGCAATTATCGCTAGTCATGCACATTAGGATAAGATTTTCTGAGAATGTTAATTTGCATAGATATTTGTGTTAGTGTTGGGCAAATTCTGAAAACATTTTAAAAGGCGAACTCAGTGCTATAAATCCCCATAGCTTCATAGCATAAATCTCCATAGCTGAAAATATAATTAAAGGATGTTTGCAAGAACTTCAACCTCAAATCACAGAAAACGAGGATTGTGAATCGAGTTTCTCTTTAAAAACGATCAATAGTATGAGTGTGAAAGTACTCAAGCAAAGAATGGAGATCGAAGCTGTAATTATATTACAGTACTTTACTAGCCGTTACTAAATCATATACTCACGTAATGAACTTGGTCAACCAGTGCTAATCAATTGTGCCCAAGCGCCTAGCCAAGACGATGTATTGTGGAAGCATGACTGAGGGTTGTAGAACCTCCCCTAGGGAAATTTTGAACAATTGTATTTCAAGAAATCATATTTTCCATTTTTACACTTAAAATTACACTATTCTTGAGTAGTCGTGAATTGTTTTCAAGTGGCAGGTAGAATCACTGAATTTGGGCATCTATGAATACAATGGGTTCACATTCAGACGCTGGCTTTGCTGTCAGGCAGGGCCCAAAGGCGTGGTTCGTAGTACAGCTTCATAAAAATATTAGTCCAGCTTAGTTTTGTTTCCTAGTATTGGTGGAGTTGAATGAATTTGGTTTATAGAATAATATATTCCTGCTGAAATTAATTATTACGTGTCCATTATGCCTCCAATGGCTACGCCCCTGGTCATACCTAAAAATCAATCTGAAACTTTGGACGGTTGCCCCTACATAAGACTTTAACTGCTTGAGTTGTCCTAGCATGATACTGTGTAAAAGTGATACTGTGTACAATTTAAAAGTAATCCAAAATAAACTCGCTTGTCCTACGAATTTGCTTTAAATAAAGGAACAATACATATCCAATTACTTTACATTAAAAATATCAACAGACTATAGCCAGTTAGCTATAAATCGGAAGCGATATCTGTTTTTCTTAACGTTTTTTTACAGAAATATAATACAATTCAATAAACATTGCCAGCATTGGCAAGTGTAATGCACGCTGACTTCGCGGAAACTCTAGTTTCTATTCCAAATGCTCTGCCGGATCCGGAACAGTTGTGAAAATAGTCGTAGAAACATAAACCGAGAAGCTTTTTTTTATTTTTAAAATCCAAATTAGTCGAAAATCAACTAAAATTGTATGAACTATCTTCAAAACACAAGCTATTCAGACGACAAATGCAACACAAAACTGTTTAATGGAAATATACGATTAATCAAACGAATTATTCATTCTGTAAGGCTCAGTGGAACCGATTATTGGACGTGTGCAAGGGTACATTCAATGTGTTGGCTGGAATCATCCACAGCTTACACTAAAATACTGTTAGAAGATCGTAGTCTTTAACAGCGTTCCAGAAAGATTTTTTTTCTCCGACAAAATGTTAGAAAAAAAGAGATGTCATAATTACATTAGGCTCAACATTTTCATCTTCGACAAAACGTTATAAAATAACAGATGTCATAATTACATTAGGCTCACGACGAGCGCTAGTCAGGAAGCGAATCTCAACACTAGCTTTATTATTGTAACATAAAAGTATGGATAAGACAATATACTTGGGTATGAATATGCTGGACATATCGATAACTCCCATGTACAATTTCCACGACACTAAAACAGGATTATACTACGGTAGAGATAGCATATATAGTACAGACCACGTAACCGTGCACTTGGTCTTGAGATATCGCAGTAGTCGAGACGGGAGGTAGAGGGTTAGTGTAAATACTTTCTACAAACATTGTAAAGACTGTCTAAACAATGACTTCCATGAGACGGTCAACATTAGAATACATTTATGATAAATTAGCTTCGTTATAAAATAACAAACAATCTTAAAATATATCTTGACATATCGGATGTAGAAGCTGTTGACATATAGAATTTTCTAAATATGTAGATGTTTACAGAAATTATAGTACGCGAGTAATCTCGTGCGTTCGCTTTGTTACATTGTTACGACTATGCTGCATTGTTACAACATAATCCTTCGTCTTCTGGATGTTGGTAAAAATTTGGTAATTAAATTATCTTTTATTAAATACTCTTAGGTAATTAAATTCATAGGCGAGCCTACGGTTAGGCTAATGTACATAGTCATCCATTTCGCTACTGGGCATAGTAAATCAATGTTTAATATTATTATTTCAGTTATTTCAAAAACATCGCTTTTATTAAAAATGATTTTATTTTATACATGTATGTTACTTAATGAAATAGGTGGGACAGGTTTTTTTCAACTGGTCGTGATAATGCACAAATAGACCTATATAAGTGTACGCGCGTCAATTAGCCTACATTATCAAATTTCTTGTGATTCATCAAGTATTTTAATACAACATGTGTTAAACCAGATACCACTATTATATTAATGTTTTAAAACAACGTAATAGAAATGGTATGAAAGGTTTTGCAATCAATATCATCTCCTCCCAGGGGACTTGCCTGATTATGTTACTGATTTCATCATGCAGGTATTCTGTATAGTGAAAAATTATGTGTTTATGTAAAGCTCAATTGCAAAGTGAGTTGAGACGTACTTTAGAGTATTTACCTGTGTATGAGTCACCGTCAGCAGGCAAAGCTGTATGCGTTACCATACATGTTATGAGTATTATCGCTGACGTCATCCTCCAACACATATTGATCTGTAACAAGGATCTTTAACTAAGATGAGTAAATGTGTTTTTTTGTGCACATTGATTCCATAGATAAAACAAGATATATGTAGAAACGACCAAATCAAATCAACCCAGAAGCAATTGGAGAAAAGAGAAGAATCCAGAAGGAAAGTCATTCTACGAGCTAAATAATTTATTATTTAACTTAATATTTTAACAACATGAATAAAAATGAATTTTACCTCATAAAATAAACAAAGACGTCGCGAGAAAATCAAGAATCAAAGAAGAGCAAATTTGTTATACAAGTTTGAAGTGATATGGAGATATATAATGTGAGAAATACACAAAAGCATTAGTATAATAAAAAAAAGATATTTCCAACGTCACTAGAAATAAACATATTGTCAGTCTAAAGTACTTTATAATTAATTAAATCATGCAAAGACTATCATAAACGTATTGGATATGATTTATTTTACCAATCTCATCAATATTAAAAACAATCCAAACTCTAAAAAGTTATTGCGACTACAAGCCGTGTTATCTTCAATAGTACGGACATACAAAATCAGGAAAGAAGTGATAAAATGGGTTCTTAAGATTATTTTCTTAGTAGAATACAAATTTAGAATTAATTATTTATGAGTGCGTCAGATTGATTAATGAAATGAGGAAAATCATTATGATCTGATTTAAGCTATACTGTTAAAAGATATTTTACGTTTTTTGTAATACAAAGCAAAAATACATGTAAGTCATAAGAATGTAAAATAATTAATCAAAATGCATAAAATACAGTAATTTCATCTATGAAAAGTACATTATAAATATATTAGACGTTGAGTCATATTATGTATGTGTAAAACAGATAGTTACAAATAAAAGACCTATACAAAACTCACAAATTAATTATTTGTTTACTCAGACGCGTTTCAATAACAGTATTCATCATCAGTGAGTGTTGCTGCTATACACTCTAACATACAACGGATAAGAGCTTATAATAGCAACACTCACTGATGATGACTTTGTCATTAAAAAGCATTTGAGTGAATAAATGATTAATTTGTGAGATTGTGAAGGTTTTTTTATTTGTTAATAACATAGACTCATAAGCTAAGCTCAAGGTATAGTTGGTATGAAATAGGTGTTTGAAATTAGAGATTCTAAACGTTCAAAATACGCCTAAATGATCTGAACTATGAATGAAAACAGGAATTCGAAGATTTTGGTCTCACGGTTCTGGTAGCCCGAAAGTCATTTCTTGGAATTTAGGTGATAACCTATTAGCTAATAACAGTACATTATAACGTATAAAGCTGGGCTGGGTTTGTTTTAAATGTGTCTGTTCTTTTATACTTGTCCTGGATAAGCTGTAAAATGTGTCTCATAAAATGTTAAATAAACTTGAATGACGCTAATTGGGAAAATTTATCACCTTTTATCTCTAGTTTCGATTTAAAGCTTAAAACCATATACTATTTAAGCAGTCAAATTAATACAACCTTTTCCTAAATGAAACATATTTGGAAATCTTCCAAGTTATTAATAGACATAAAATAATAGCAATAAACTAATTAAAACATTATATTACATATAAAATTAGTTTGTATTCAATGACTCCTAACAAACTCTTGTTTCCTTCGTTTCAAGAAAGTTTTTTTAGGTGCTTTATAGTTTACTTACACAAGGTAAAATATATTTTTACTTATTATTTAAGTGGTATCTAGAAGATCTGCATATTTAGTGTGTTAGTTGGTGGTGTGTATTTATTTATATGTTGGTCAGAAAACTGATGAAGTAGTAGCCAAACACTGATGAAGGCGACATCATCGACGAAACTAGTCTGTTTGTTTTATTAAACTATCGTGTATGTTTTCATAAACTAGTGTGTAGTGAGATTTAGAGTAAACTGTTTTAATTTTTACTAGTTGTTGATGTAAATTGTAAATTGTGATTGTAAATTGTTTTCACTAGTTAGGCTCTAATTAACTTAATATTCTGAGCGTCGTTTTATGCTTATCTATACTAGTATATAAAAACCAAATGTTGTGTGTGTGTGTGTGTCCTCAATCTCAAATAAATTACTTTATATATTTAGCTGAAATTTTACATGGACATTCTTAGCGTCCTGGTTAATACACAGGCTTTTTTTATTTCGAAATTCCTTCAGCACATCGCCCCACGAGCATTGAAAACTCCCTTGACACTAAATTATCAATACTCCTTTTAATACTTAACTTGGCTTAATCAGCTGATAATCACCTGTAACAGTCACTTTTAAACACATTTAATCAGCTGATAATAATACTTTGTGATCGTTTGATATTCTTCTTTCGAGGTTAGTTATAAGTTACTTCACAAATGTTGTGTTACATTGTTTTTCCTGCCCTTGGTTTTTAAGACAATAATCAGTAAGTTTAATGTTTGATATATTTATTGGGAACTAATTTATATTATAATATAAACATCTAATGGTGTCTGTCAGTGTGTGTATTACTCAATCACGTAAAAACTACTAAACCCATTGAGCTGAGATTTCGTATTTATTTTCTGTTCACATTTTCTGTTCGATTTTAGTGAAAAGATTATGCGAGCGATGCAGAAATTCATCAGAGATACGAAAATAATTATGAAAACTCTAGCTCATGTTCCCCAAATTTAAAATTTCTTCCCAAACTTGGTGCTAATAATGCTGGTAAGAATGCACATTGCCCACTCCCAATACAATGCACATAATAGGAATAAAAAACATGCCCTCAAGCTATATTGGTAATTATTGTTTGTTATTGCCACGGAAAGTTAATTTTATATACCTATGAAGTATCCAGTCAAGATAGATTTGGTTGTAATTTTATACGTTTAACCAAATGTACATATGTAAGGCCAGAATAGAGATCACGGACGAAGTATTACTCCGCGGAAGTAGACGTTTAATTAGGTAATGTTGTTTAAAATTACAACCAAATATCCTGACTGTGGTCACTTTATAGGTATTTTTTAATAAAGGGATATAGTAATGTAAAACATTACAACCAAATCTGTCGTAACTGGAGAATGTATAGATACATTTAAATATATGAACGACTATACGTAATACGGTGCGCCGTTGATTTGCGGACATAGTACTTCTTTCTACTCCGCAATGAAAATTTAACCAACTTTAATTTGACAAAAATGGTATTTATTTCCCTGAGCGAGAGTTTTCATTATCATGTTTTTTTCTATCCCTAAAGACTTTCTGCGTCCCCCGGTTTAATTGTTTACCTAAATTCGAACACGTGGGAACGGGAAAAAAATACCTGAAATTTTACAAGGACATTCTTAACGTCCCTGATTAACACATAGGTCTAATGTTATTTAGAAATTTCGTCAGGACACCACCCCCACCCCTTAATGGTAATTTTATAAACTATATTTATTGGGATTTCAGTAAATTAAATTCAACCCAAATGCAAATACAAATTAAATCAATACAAATATTCGTCAACCCCGCACAAAGGACGGGTACACTTCTAGTAATACCCTAAAAACCGTTCTTGTAAGAAATAATATATTATTACTTCATCGTACATTTTTATTGCCATTATAAAACCACAATTATAATATATTATTTTACTTACAACCAGCCATTAAATTAACAAATATTATTTTATATAAATTTAAAGTCAATTCCTAGTGAAACAAATTTTATTTTAGTTACTTTTTATTTTAAAAATACAATCATATGAGTATGTATATACATATGACAGAATCACTGTATTAACTGGCAAAATAGAAAGCGGATTTCCATGCAATTTTCCATTTCCCTCACTATACAGTAAATGGTATTGGCCTATTATTTTGGTTTGTTACTATTTAATCGTTTTTTTGTCTCTAATTTATGAGCTGGGAAAGTTGGTTCATTGCCAAAGTGTTGGATTTCTAACATATACTTATTCAGTTTAAATCCAACCGGAACATCAAAATGTTTCAGTATACATATTTAATAAATATTTTTAAAAAACCTGTACATCAATTGCCGTCTACTATAGGTTTAAAAACATTTATTTGAACTTGATTAGATGAATTGAAAAGTATTTTATTAACGACTGAAAATTAGTACAAGATTTTAAACGGAAAGTGTGACCTAATTAAAATGGAATTAAAAAAACACACACAAATTACAGCTTCCGTTTTAATTGTTTTTAAAGCCTCCGTTATTTACAAAATTATTTTTGAACCATAATGCTATTTTCAGGATTTAATAGAATAAATATTACACAAAATAATTTTCCTTTACCATCAATTTGTGATAAAGCTATGGCAAATTGGTAACATTTCACGAGTGAAAAAAAAAACAAATAATTACAATGCACATTAAAAGGCCATTACCATCGACAAACATATTGTTTCACTTATAGTGATATCTCTGGATTCATTATTGGTAAATTATAACGTTTGAATATAATAAACTTTTCTAGTATAAAACATCGGTTGTTTATATGGAAAGCTTTAATTTATACGGACATGTAAAAACGAAAGTAATCCAAGTTTTTGTTATTACTTTGAGCACAAGCAACGCTGGTGAATCGACAACCCAATTATTTACATTTATTCGTAAACAATGACGCAACAAAATGGAGGCATAGTGCTTGCAATGCGCAAAGATATTAGGTGTTAATTTAGGTTATTCGTGGTTATAATTAGTGATGAGTGCTTGAAATTTATGCAGCAGGTTTTCTGTAAATGCACTAGTTGGTGTATCGAGGTCTTTTTTCAATATCTACTATTGGTTCACAATCTCCCTTCATATATTATTACACCTTGTTCAAATTTTCAATCGGTAATAAAACACTTTTTATTCGTCCACTCAAGTTCAAATACATTTTTTTAAACTTGTAGTCGATGACACTTGATGTTAACACAGTTTTATCAAATAATAATTAAATATAACAATGAATTCATTTTAGTTTCATTATGAGAAACACGTTTCACAAAAGGGGCTAGGTATGCAACGTAGTTATTTCGTAACATTTGGCATAAAATGAGTGATAACGTAAGATCATAAAAAAGATAATTTTATGTTATATTCTACGAGCTATAACAGCTGTTTGAACGCATAGGTCATTTTACTTTATTTATAATATTTGTAATTATTTTTAAAAAATAACTAAACTTACATTTTTCTTTGTTGACCTTATTTTTTGGAGTTGACATTAAAAATTGTTTGTTCTTATCACTTGCTATGTTATGTTGGCCTTTTTTAGTTTTCTGCAAATGTTTTGACATTTATTTCAGACATTTTTCTGTTCTATAGTGAATAGTATTTGGAACGTGTCTTCAAGACATTTTGCTAGTTTATGTCGTAAAAATGAAATTTTATGAGCTTTCCCGTGTATTTTTGTGCCAGGTTGTTTTGTCAAAATTCTAAAACTTTGTGGCACGAGAGCTACAATACATTTCTGTTTCACTCTATTCGTTAAGTCTGAACCAAGCATTATCTTCCTCGTGTTTAATAAAACATACTACACCAAACAGTTTTAATATTTACCAATAACGTTGCAATAATTTAATCACATAAATCCAAAGAAAGTGTCATACATACCGATTTACAGTCCAACGGGTTTCCCCTGCAACAAGCACTTTATCACTGACCGCGGAAACCTTGGTAAAATTATGCATTTGATAATAGTTATAGTAATATAACGCTAGGAGATGTATAATACACTTGTGCTAGCATAATCTGACTTCCTTCCTGTGGTGAGGAAGAAATAAGGAAACTTTAGGTGAATGAAAGTGATTATTTGAAATTGAAAACACTGTATGTGAAATGCATCTGTGTGTATTTTTCTTGTGTTGAATTTTAAAAATGTAAACGTTATTTAGATAAGGCTTTATAGTTTTTAATAAAAGAACCTCATAAATAGTTTATAAAAGTAGAAAAAGTATAAAACTATTTGTAAAACGATAAATTTATCATCATTTTTTGAAGTATTACTATGCAATAATTCAAAATAGTTTATGAGATTGATGTTGGTTTTATGCGTTTTTAACGGAATAAAACTGTTTTAAAGAGAGGGATGTAAAAGAGTCAACAGATTTCGAAATTGTATACTCATAAATTATAATGACATGTTAGTTCAAAAAATTACATATATAGGCCTCATACATACATATTATTATAATAAGGAATAAGTTAAAATTGAGGTTATTGTTAAAGTTCTAATTGAATGTATATTCTTCAGAGATTGGGGGCTACTCTTAACGGGCAATCCTTGTCCCTTACAAGATTTGGCCAGCTCGTTCGGTGCCATCATTCTTGTTGAGTCTGTATGAGTCACAACTCTCTCCCGTTACGCTCTGCGTGACGTAATTTCTTGTTCTGTTCTCTGCAATTCTCGGTCGTAGTCGCAAATCTCTCCAGTTACGTAGTTCCCCCATGCCGTGTGTTTCAGACCTTAATATTATTGGGCAAACTGAAATAAAATGTTGTGTAGTTAGTAGTATATGACAGTAACTATTTTGATTTATATATACACTCTTGTTCTTGTAGTTAGTTAATGTGTAGTGTGAGAACTGGGTGCACCAAACACTCGTCGTCATCCATCTAGAAGACAATAGTGAATGTGACATTTCATGGCTCAGTCCATTTATTGTCTATCTTAATCCAATATTACATCATTTGTCCTCTTACCGCTATCTCCTGGTATGCCATTTAGAACCAATTGAAATAGAGTATGATTTTATTTCAATGTTTCTCCATAAAATCTAATAGAATCATAATAAAAAGTTTGGTCCATCATGCCAGAATACATAACAGGCCTATTCTGCAAATTTTCTCACAACAATCTGAGCATCAGGGACGCACCTGGACCCATGCCTTAATCTGTCTCCGTAAAGTTTTCAAATTTTCAGGTAAAAGGTTTTTTTATTTGCTTCACTGTCAACAATATTTGTCAAAATAATTTCAAGACTGTTCTGTTTGTAGAGATGTTTTTTATTAACCGTATAGTTCTTTATGGTTGAAGATTCCTCAGAGGTGGATCCTGGCATGGAGTGCCGCCCTTGGAGGATAAAACGTCCATATTGTCTTGGGAAGGCCCAGATGTAAGGGTTAAAAAATTAAATCGATTAGAGTTACGTTACCCTATAATGCATACTCAGCCACATAGAATTCCTGCCAATGAAAAAGCAGACATTAAGCTCAAGCAAGGAGCTGAGTCTACCAAGCCGTATAATAAGCTCAAATTAAGTAGAGTGAAAACTCTAATACATACTACACTCACCAATCCCATACTAAGAACTCTGAAGACCCTGAGCACAGGCAAAATGTGAGATAACCTAGCTTAGTGAGCTGGAAAGAAGTGAAAATGTTGCCCGCTCCGCTTACCTACAGACCAGAACTACCTGTGAGTCCCTCTGGACTCTAATTAGACTTTATTAGTATAGTCGAAAAATTGCGAGAGCCTTTACAATCCAGGTCTAGACTTTTTAAATGTAGGAAACGGTGTTTTCTATTCGCTAGTGTATTAGTGTTACTGACACCAGAAACGAACAAGGAAGTGATGGGTGTTTTTATAATGTGAGGCAGCTGTTTTAATGTTATTCACAAATGTTTAAAGGAAATATATTTTATACAAACATATTTTTCCCCGGCTCAGATGTCTAGCAGCTAAACCACTCAAGATCCTTCAGGTCCCGAGTTCCCAGACCTTCTACTCCCCAGGTCGACTCAGGCAGTGAAATGAGTGGGCCTTTCAAGTTATTAATGGACGATTAAAGAGTAGTGCTAATTAAATTGCCTTTGAGTATTGGATCCAAGGATGCACCGTTGCTCTGTGTCACGTATGAACTGTTAATGGTATAATAGGAGTATTTATTATTATAAATGCATAGATCGTCCATTAAAGCTTGGAGCTTCACACCCTATCTTAATCCTCTTTATTATTCTCAGCAACAATGATATCCTTCATTGTCAATTCCTGAATAGGCCTCTGAATTCAATTATCATAAAATGTTTAAGAAATCGATGAATTGTTTTGTTTAAAAAATTTAAAAAGACCCCGATATATTTTAAGGTATAGATTATATCTTATTTTGTAAGAGATAAATATGCGAAGAAGGCGTTTTCTTACATATTAACCCTTGTATGTTCCATCAGAAAAGGAATTTTTAACTTATTAACCAGAAGTGTGGGCTACACTTCTGTGTGCGCAAACACATAGTTTGCGCTATGAAACCAAGTAGGCCCGAAACATATTTCCATTTAAAGCGAAAAGTTAACTTAGGCACTAATTTTCATCTGAGGTTGTTTCTCTTTTGTAACCAGCAGCAAATAATTTCAACCGGACCTTTAAATAAAGTCTTCGAAATAGGTTTTATCTATAGTTTCACCATTTTCAACTTTTCTTCTCTCCACAATTACTGTTTTTTTTCGTTTTATTATTTGTTCGATCTTCCTATTTCTATGTTTTCGTCTCTCTTTTAAGTTTTCTCGTCTATTTTCTATGTCATTTTATTCTTGAAGTTATCACTAACATCAATCATTTATTCTTCATTAGCCAAGGTAAGGTTTATTTTTACTTCTTTTATTATAAAGAAAACATTATCAACGTAATGTATATTTTTGCGTGCAAAAAGTTTTTTTTATCGATGACCTAACTGAAATTAGATTATCAAATCAAAATCAGTCCTTTACAGTTTCTAACTTTTTTGCTGCCCCATGCAGGAGATGTTCACCATAATCTGTAGATTCAGTTAGCAATAAATTTAACGCGTGTCACTAAAACGTACTTCAAAATATGTTAACAAAATATTTAATTTATTCGACTAAAAACTGTTATACACATTTAAATTCATTTTGATTATAATTGGACACAATTCGTAATAAGAAAAAGCAATAGGAAAGAGTATAATAGAAGAGAATTATGATGTATTTTTTACGATAATATATAAGTGTTTTATTCAAATCTTTATATATATAAAGAGGGGTAGTTTAATTTTTAGGATTTAGTTTATATAATTTCAATTGGGTTTCGACGAAAAATGTCTCTATGAAAATACATTTTACCCTATGAAGGAGAATCTTAATCATACAATCCAAACTAATATTTATCTACGTGAGTGTCCGCAGCTCCATTTCCAAATCTCTACATTTAGTTAGGCTGCTCTAGTTTTATACAGGCATACCAGTTTTGCGCAGGTCGTTTGGGCGCGATATCGTAAAAGCAAATGCGGGTTGGATTGACTCGCCTCCCAACCTCCCGCATAAAAACCCGTAATGAAATTGTGCAAATACGATTTACGAGTTTAAACTGTTTTTTTTTTTACAAACATGTCCATGCGTCCAACTCGATAATACCCGAATCAAATAAACGTAGTTTTGTACATCTATTCTTAAGTAAACCATCAGTATGGATTAGATATGTAAAGACATTTTCGCGATATGTACAAGATATTACAGTTTTGTATATTTTTGAGAAAATTGTTTTCTTTTGTTGAATATTAAGACTGTATTTGTGTTAGCTAAGCTTCGTCATTTTAGAGCCTGACGAACGTATGTTGATATGTGATTGGTCGAGATTGTTAACAAGGAATGGGGGGGGGGCTTTTTCTAATAAGAATGACAAAATTTAATGTTAACTAATAATATCTATGAATATGATTACCATGCAATCAAAATCTGGATAAAGTAATTGTAATTAGGAGTTTTGTATTGTGGTTAGTGGGTTTTTTTTATTGATTTACGAATTTAATCCACAGTGCTCAACAACTTTACAGTACCGTAACTCCGAAAACCACTTGCTCTATTCACCTAAGCTACCACAAATATTGAAATACACCATACCACTAGAATAGCGACAGTGCCTATGGCAGTGCGAATCTCTAATCAAAAACCTCTCAAGTAAAAACTAAATTAAAATGAATGGCATGTCTCTGAAATTAAAGTTTTGGTAAGTATGTTACTAAATTTCTATATTGAAAGTTTTTTACTCTCCTGGAAGTATGTTACTTGATAATAATAATGATTTATTGAAATAGGAATGTTCACTTATAGCGATTCCTAAAACAATTGATTATATGTAATCTGTGTCTGTTTGCTTGTTTGTTTTGTGTAGAGATTTTTTAAAGATTCTATCACTTTAGTTTAAAGCTATTTTAAAATTTACTAAAACAATGTTTCACAAATTAAAATAGATGAAGCACACAAATCTAATTAACGTTCGTTGAATAATAGTGCCTGCAAATATTAACCCTGTAGACAAAATTTGTCGACATTAAATGTCAAGTACGATTCAATAAAATCAATCACATGAAATATAACATGATATTGAGGTTTTTGATGGATGTTATAACTGATTTTGTGGTAAAATAAATGAAAACTGTGGAATCGCATACGTCAAAGGTTTTAATTTGAGGTAAGTTAATTAAATAATAATTATCATATATTGTTATATAGAAGATACAGCACAATATTCTCTACCATTATGTTTATTCGAAATAACGTGATTGTAATATTAGTAGTCATACTTTATATTTCGCAATACAAATATATCATGCAACATAGAAAACTAATAAAAGAGTTTCAGTGTTAAGTTATCTTTTTAGTTTCAGTTGTAGAATGCCTGATCTATGAATGTATAAACCATAGGTGTCATTTTACGACAGACGTGTAAGTCTAGTAATATTGAGGGCATTGCAACGGACAATTTTACGCTGTGGAGAACACAGCAACAGCTGATTTTTGTGGGAAAGAGAACCTTGAAAGGTGAGAATTTGGTTGTTTGTAATTTCTTATGAAATAAGTTTATTTTCGAAGAATGTATAAAATTGGAATAATATATTAGAACCTATGTTAACAATAAAGCTGATAACTAACAGATAAAATCCTAAATAGACTTAAAGAAAACATCTGATCGTTTTCGGGACTGTGCTTCCAGAGTTAAATTTGCCATTATGATCACGACCTTACTGAAGGGAGGCGATTTAGAAAGAAGATAAAATAATATAGTTTTTAAAGATGAAAAATATAAGGGAAAATATTTATTTTAAAATCTAACGTGTTGCAGTTGATCACAACCTGGTAACTAGAGCCTTTCTTATCTTCGTTGTGCAATGAGTTAACTTCCCTTGTACAAAGCATTATGGTTTCAACTAATAGTTAGCCAATCCCAGATAGTCCACTTTAATATAATTCATCTAAATTGTTATTTAGGAAGTAATAATGTTGTAAATGAAAGTGAAATATTCAGACACTTATTTTAAATTGTATATTTAAGTAGCTTTAAAAGAACAGTTTTTAAAAGTATATTCTTATTAACAATACTGACTGAAAATCATATCTTCTCGAAACACATGAACCAATATCTTTTTATTGAGAAATTTTTATTATTCTTTAATTCTTGCATCTTTGCGTGTTATTTATTTATTTACTTTTTTCTTAACTTATTCCTAATTTAAGACTCTCTATATGCTGACTGTTTCCCAATTGATTTTAGTGTCACCTAAAAGAATGCTGATTAAATAGGCTGATAATTATGCTTTCAATCCTGAATAACAGCTACTCGATTGTTTCATAATGCTTCATTACAGGGTGCTTCCAACCCGTGATACGCGTACCACTACCGGGTAGATTTTAAGTGGTATGCGTCAAGTGGATATTGGGGGGGGGGGTTAGTAGTCTCCAACTGAGCTAAGACTTTATCCTCCTGCCGCGATTCACCTAATGCTCCGCATTCACCACTGTTTGCTCCTATTGCTCCTCGACCGCCAGTTTTAATTCAGAAGTGTGAGCGTTTACATCATCGAGAACAGTGGCAATTAGGCACATAGATATAGGCAGATTCATTCGACGTTTTCATGTCTTGTTAAGTAACACTGACTGTTGTGTGAGATGTTTTGCTTTTTCAATAAACTATGAAACTGTATCTGGTGAACCCTGGGACTTTGAAGGATAGTGTGAACACACCTCAGCCACAGGCCAATCGTAAATACGATGAAAGCTACTTAAAATTCGCTTTTATTGTAAAGTCTGCCACAGAAAACAGTAAAAATTCTATTCATCAATGTGTTGTTTGTATCGAAACGCTTGCTTGAACGAAATCACGAAGCCTTCTCTGCTGATGTGACACCAAAACATAAACCACTCTGATTTGAATGGTGAGCTAGATTTTTTTAACAATAAAATCTACGTCTTTCAAGAACAAAATAAATGTATGACAAGCTATTTAAATACTGATACTAACTTAATAAAGCCGTCTGATCTTGCTAGCTATAAGATTGCAAAAGACAGATAGCCTCATACAATAGTTGAGATCTTTTTATTATTGGCCGCTGTGGGTATGGCCCAAGCTGTGTTAGGAGAAAAGGCAGCAAGAGAATTTAAAAAAAATATTATTATCAAACTATATAGTAAAAAGGTGAATCCCCTCAAAAGAAGTTAAATGGTTAATGGTTAACTCGTGGGAATAAATTCAACCGTCTCTTCGAAACTAAGGTTAGAAGTTTTATTGTTTCTAACTAAAAAAAAAAATGACATTAAAAACTTATTCTGTGATGAAGAATGCTTGCCATGGTTGGCATAACTATGTTACATTTTTTGATAGACTCAAAACGCTGAGCAAGGGTACTCAGGGAGCAAATACAACACCTTTCACAGCCAACAACAAAATAAGCTATTTCGACAAAGTTGGTATTTTTATCTGTAGCAGAAAAGGAGAATGCCTTAGCATTTTTTATAATGTAACCATTTTTGAAAGAAAATAATATTTCACCTGAGCCAGATGGGTTTGTTGATACAATTTTGCACTAGTAATCTCTTCAAGAAAGTTTTAATAAATATTTCTTCGAGGTTCAAAAACCCTTTGATCCACAGTCGGAACTGCAGGCAAAAATAATCGATTTAACAAAACTCAGTTCCAAGATAAATTTTGTAAAAAAGAAATCAACAATAGACTACTGGGTTAGGTGTAAATCATAGTATCCAATACTCTTCTCGAAAGCTGTAATGCGACTGATGCCATTTGTCACTAGTTACTTTTGTTAGAGTGTTTTACTAAACTGTTGTATGTAAAACATAAATATTGTAACAAACTAACAAGTATTGATGAGGACTTAGAATACAATTAGGTACAATAAGTCCTGGAAGTGACTCTTTATTCATGGAAAAAGCAACTAGCTTAGCAATAATCAAAATACTCATTGTTTTTTGTTGATTTGTACGGTTTTTTGCCTGTTTGTACCAATAGTATACTATGTTTTTGTACAGATATGAGTAATACATAAATTTGTAATGTCCATAACGGTTTTATCTTAGTTTTATTGTCTTATTATTGTTGAGAAATATTAAAAACTGAATATCTAAATAAAACAATTTAGTATTATTTATTAAAAATAAAATAAATAATAAATATGTTTTTGATAGAAAATGTGTTTCTAAAAAAATAGGATCAAGGGAGATTTCTTCCAAATACTACCCCCTCCCAGACCACCTGTTATCTGTGGCAAAATTCTCGGAAACCTTCAGGTGGTACGATTTTGCTAGAACCTTAGGAGCCCCTGCTCCAGTCAAATAGTTTAAATAAATATTTATTCTGGAATAGATAACTCATATAGCCCAACGGGTATCACTAGCAGAGCCATTTCTGAAATTACCAATAAACCCGAAAATCCAATTAACTTTGTTTACTAAAACATGCTGCCTTCCCACATAGAACGTGATTATCATACAGAATATTCTCGCCATATACGAAGAGCTAACTGTATAAATAAGAACTAAAAATATGATTCATTTACATTCCATATTGCAGAGTTCTACCACTTTTCCCATGCATTTTGTTGATAAATATTTATTTTATTAACTATGAACTATTAACTATTTATAAAACTATGAAATAGCTATACATACACACACACACACACACACACACACACATATATATATATATATATATATATATATATATATGTAAAAGTTCTTAGATATTTATGAATATTACGGGTAATTATTTAATAAAAATTTTCCTATATTATTTTATAAAAAAGAAATCATTTTACGTAAAAGATATACATTCAGTAAATTGCTTGAAGAAATTCATTAGACAGTAATTGTTCTGAATAAGATAATAATTTAGGTTAGGGACAAATATTTCTTCAGTGCATACATAATAATACAGTTAATATTTTTAAATACAATAACAATATTCACACTATTTCTTTTTTTATTGTCATGTTTAAAACCATGTATAATTAAATAGACTATGAATGCAATGGGGAAAGAAATGTTACCAATAAATTATTACTAAAATATATTTATTAAGATGTAGTATACTTGGTACAAACAGTTATTATAAAATTGTACCACAAATAAACATTTAAAACGGAAATATGTTTTACAGTCTATTATCATCACTTGCGGCCTTCATCCAAATTTATAATTTATACGGCATTTCTAAGTGTTGCATAATCTTGAAAGTATTCAGATTTATTGCATATTTCAATTAAATTATAATTTTTAAGTAACTTTGGAGAAATTACCTGACTATCCAAAGCCAAGATTAGTGGTAAAAATGAATTAATATACCTTTTCCTTGCTTTCATATTCATAAGAATAAGTTTATATTTGTTTCTCATCCATTTATAAAATAAAAATTATTCCATATTTAAATTAAAAGTAAATGTTAAAGGTACATTAATCCGAGAAAATGTTTTCCGTATATTTCTTTTACAATACGAGATCTCGTATATCTAAAAATTTCTTAAATCTATATTTCATGAAAAATCCTTACATGAAAATAGAGTATATTAACATGAAAAATATTGAAAATTTTGTTTATATTTTATATTTGTGGAGGTGATTTATAATAATGTATTTATGAAACGGTAGTTCATAATGTGTACATTTTTTATAAGATTAATATTTACCAAACATACATTTTGCTCTCAACATATATATAAATTATACTATACAAATTCTGAGAACACACAAATGTTGAAATTCTAAAATCATAAATTATTCATAAACATAAATTATCATAATAATAATTTTAAGATTAAATTCCATGATTAAATACCCGTGACCAAATATTTTCAACGGTTTCAATAATGAAAACAATTAATTAAATGCGTTTGCTTTCAACAATAGTATAATTGATAACAGAAAAATAAATAAGTATTTTTTATTTATTTAAACCTTATAATTTATATATATACGTAGCCTACATTTATTGACTTAAATATAGCTCAGTTCTGCTGTTGCTTTATGGCAGATTGATGTAGAGTCTGTTGAAGCATATATACTGTTATAGCTAATAAATTTACATTATTTATATATAGATCAAATTTATAAAAGTCAAATAAATGTATGAAGTTTGACGCTATTTAATTGTATTTATCAGACGTACCTTCTGTATTTAGGACTTAATGTAGGTTGCTTGGAATGACAATTTTTATACTTTTAGGTTTAAAAGGAAGAATCCCTTGTTATTTGGCAGGAGATTATATTTGCAAGAAAAAGGTGTCTCGGTTTCAAAAAAAAATAAATCATGGGAAACAAAAGCCATTCCGAAGCCCCTTACGTACAATAAAAACGATGCTACTTATCAAACGACATGCTACTGTAAGTAGAATTACTTCAAACTGAAGGTTCTTGGTGTTTGTGAAGAAAACAATAAACCACGTGATTTTCCAAGTGATATTTTCTCCTAAAAGCTGTATTCATTTATATTTCACCAAATGCTATCAAAATCATAAATATTTTAGGTATATTTTTTTCTAAATTATTTAGGACTGCAAATAGAACACTTTCAAAAACTTGACAATTAAATTAATCACTTAAACAATAATTTATGACTATCCGAACGTTTTATTTAGTAAATTTATTTAGTATTTTTTTTATTTGCAGCTTGTCTTGTGTCGAATTCTTGATTTTTGTAGTCCATTACGTTCGGTGAATCTTATTAATCACTTAAACAATAGTTTATGACTATCGGAACTTTTCATTTGACAATATAAGGTACTATAGATATATAAGGCATCCATTTTTATTCGTACACATTGTTAATTATTATGACTTCCTAGTGTGCAATATTAGATCTTCACATAAAAAACTTACGAATGATGTTTAGAATAATTCAAAAGAAATGTATACAACCACAAACGATAATGTTTTGTTTACCGAATGTTGTAATATGGTGATGAAGCTTAGCAAGTACAAGTAGGGGTTTGTAAAATTGTTTATTAGAGATCCAAATTATTATTGTTCGCAGATGGGTTTATCAAATACTATGCTAAAATAGAGTTTAGTAGATTTGCAAATTATTATTGACAGATGACTCTAAGAGTAATAAATATTTGTAAAATGTAAATGGCAGTTTCTGGCGGGAGTATATCAAATGTAAGATGTTTTTGTTAAAGGAATTTTTTTATTGCAGATAAGTTTAGCAAATGCTATTTGATATTTGTAAATTGTAGCTTTGTACATATGCAAAATGGGGGTTGCAAGATGGAGTTTTAGTAAATGTTAGATACTGATTGAAAAATGTTGTAATATGTATATATGACAAATGATAAAGAGAAGGTGAATTTTATTAAATACAGTACGGTTGTAATAAAATGGAGCTTAGTTAAAAAACAAAACGGTGGTTCCAAGTTCAATGTTAAATGGGATAACTACCAAGCAGAATCCGGATGGGAACGGATTATCTTTCGGTGACATAAAAGAGGATCTTCAAACAGATGGCCTAAAAGAGAAATATATAAATGGAGGCAAAATGTGATTGAAGACTTGTGTGAGAAAACCTACCACCAACCGCTTTCTCTGCAGCTTTCCTAATACTCATTGTTTCATTACTAACTTTCTTTGAAAATAGACCAGTATGGTCTGATTTTTCTCTTTTTCCAATTTTATCGTGGTATAAAATTGTAAATGGTATATTTTGCTGTAGTCCCCACAATTAGCAAGTAAAATACCTCGGAATATTAAATATTGAAGTAAAAATTGCCATATGACTCCATGTCGAAAGATACAATAAATTAAAATAAAACGTATTACAAGATGTAATATTTTAAATGTAATCAGTTTTCATAATTGACCCAAAATACTTGGGATAGATGAAACGTTGTATGTTATTGAGAAAAATGTATAATATAGGATTGATAAATAGAGGTTCTGCAGATATATACTCGAAAAACCGATTCTTACTGAGCCAATATAATGAGTTTTATTGTTGGGTCGTTTGTTATTATAAATGTTTGAAGAGGTATCTAAAGTAAAAGTCTATGTAACTTGTAAAATATGGTAAGAAAAAAACATTTCATTGCACAATACAGAGGATAAGACCATAAAAAAGAGGTGTGAAGTTAAAAGACAAACCTGATGCGGATGTCGGCATTTCAACCAGAAACGTTTCTATACAAATAGCTATAAATGATTAAATGTTATCACTTTGTATTTAATCTGCCCTCTTTTAAAATTTTATCTTCATCAAAATTCCTACTCGAATTTGAAGAACTATACAATATATTAGGCCACTAGTAATGAAGAAAATCTCAGTTATCATAATATATTTTGCAATATGAAATTTGTACAATAGTCCTACGAGGTAGACAAGAATAAAGTTGAAGTTATCTATGACAAAGGAAAATCTGGCTCGATAATGATGTTCCAGGGGCAAAGTTACGAACACGTTTAGAAGAATATGAACAAGACTTTTAAACATGGAAAGGGAAAATTAATTCATTATTTCTTGCACACAAATTTTAAAAAAACGTCACTTGTACATATAGTTATGGAAATACGGTAATATCCCATAAAACAAAAGCAAATATATTGAGTTGTAATATAATGACGGTAATTTGAATATGTGCAGAGAGAAAAAAGAAAACTACAGCTTTGCTTGGAAAGGTAATCCTGAGAAAAATAAATTGTAAAGGAAACCCGGGTAGTATTTTGGGGAAGGTACGTGGTGTAACCACGCACACATATGAATGATTGGAAAATATTAAATGCCCAATCACCAGAAAAAATAACCTTGAGTGTAAAAGAGCATAAACGATGTGGATACAAGAAGAGTGTGTTATCTCGGTTCGCAAATACAAATGGTTAAATTGCTACAAGCTGAAACATCTGGTGTTAAAGTTAGAAATCCTCGTCAAGTTTGAAATCCAGTTTGATTACATGTCAGGACCAGAACTAGTACTTGTTAATCTCAATAATCGGATTGTATTGTGGTTCATGAATTACTCATAGATGAAGAAACATATGTGCACACATATGCTGAAAAGAGGATATCCACTTTGTGGTATGGATGCTATAATTTAAATATTGTAGTTTTTAAATAGGGTAATCTTCCTTACTAATATCGTTAGAACGCAGTTTGAGGTACGCTGTGAAAAAATACAGGCTAGATTGATATGACCTTCTAAATCCAGGTATTCCAGGTTGCCTACTTAATCAAGTACTTCATTTATTTCAAATAAACTTTGCTATAGGATTATTATTGTATTTATTATTGTTGAAATTCGGTTTTGAAATATCCATTGAAGTATATATATATATGTATGTACTTTTATATTTGTGAAGTCGTTGAAAAATACTTCGCGAATTTCCTTCCCCTTGCAAAGTATTAGGATCAAAACATTGTCCTTGTTGAAAGTCGGTTTTGAAATATCCATCGAAGTACACACACACACACACACACACACACACACACACACGCACACACACACACACACACACACACACACACACACACACACACACACACACACACACACACACACATATATATATATATATATATTATTTATGAGGTCGTTAAGTATTCCTTTGCGAAATTCCTTCCTCTTGTAAAAAATTACGTTCAACACGTTGCCCTTGTTGAAATTTGGTGTTTAAAAGACCATTCAATTAATTCTTAACGCTAACTCACAATGAACATGAAATATACTTTAAGGAATTTGGAATGAAAATGGTAAATTCAACCACAGTGATTGGGGATGCAAATATTATTGCTTTCAATGTAACACCATTTACAAAATCCGTTCTCCAAATAATTTTGAACAGTTTCAATGATTGCATACGCCTTGCAGTTACTGTTAAACAGTTCATAACATATCTAGGTGTAATAAAAATTCGTTCCATACTTTAAAGAACAGTGTTAATTAATTGCCTAAATGACGCCCAAAATATTAAAACGTAGTTCAATGTCTTCTTATGTTTTCGGTAAAACATTTGGGCATAAAAAATATAATAAAATAAAGTCACCTCACCTACTACAAAACACAGAGTAACATACCCCTTTTGGGTTGAACGTTTCTCTTCTTGCAAACAATAAATATTTTTCTAGTTCACTAACCTATTTATAACTTATTTTTAATTTTTAAAATAAAAATTCATTTTAAATATTCAACTTATTAGTAGGTTAGGTGCTATAAGGTTTTAAAATCAGTGAGAATTAGTCTTAAGGCATAATAGTAAAGTGCACGTCTGCAGGAAATATACTTCAGTTTGAATCGAATTTGTTTTGGGTATATTTAAATAAGGGCTCTTATTTTTAAATAAACCTGTAAGATATCCAGTTCACGTTCCACTCTAATACATGTCAGATAATATTTAATGTATTTAACTTATTTTATAGCTATTCACTGCGACTTGAACCAGTATTGATTAAGGTATAAATAAATGTGCAAAAATCGTAATATACTCTCATTACTCTCGCAAATTCGTTTCAAAGGCGCGACAAAATTAGGAAAATTAATAGGTGTTATGGGTCCGGCCCCTACACACGCCAACATAATATCACAGATAATTGTTTTACAAATAATTGTATACACTGCTTTACGATTTACAAGATTCAACCTTAACCAATAAAGTAAAACACTGTGGTGAATAACTCACCATAATCTGTAGATTCAATTAGCACCAAATATTACTGGTGTCACTGAAACGTATTTCCCAATATGTTAACTAAACATTTCATTTGACTAAATTCTGTTATACAAATTTAAATCCATTTTGAATATCTATATTTTGCTAATAATAGGAAACAATTCGTAATAACAGAATACAAAAGCCAATAATACAATAATAGGAGATTATGCTGTATTGTTTACCACACTACTATAAAAGTGTTTTATTCAAATCTTCATATATCAATGTAAAGTGGCAGTTTGCTTATTAAAATTTAATTTACATAACTTCACACGAAACATTTCTCTATGAAAATTCATTTCCCCCTGTGAATGAAAGTAGTAATTAAGAAAAAAACTAATATTCATACAAGTAAGTGCACGTAGCTGCTTTTCCAAATATCAACATGGGGAACCCTGCTCTAATTTTACACAGGCATAACAGTTATGTCCAGGTCGTTTAAGCGCGGTACGTAAAATAAAATGCGGGTTGGGTTGACTCACCTCCCAACCTCTCGTACAAATATCCGTAATACAATTTTGCAAATACGATATACTAGTTTAGACGGTTTCTTTTAACAGAAATAGCCATGAGTTGAACTACATAATAGTTGAACTAAATGAATATATATATATATATATATATATATATATATATATATATATATGTGTGTGTGTGTGTGTGTGTGAGTGTGTGTGTGTGTGTGTGTGTGAGTGTGTGTGTGTGTGTATGTGAGTGTGTAGGTAAATATTATTATAAACTAAAGATATATAAAAATACTATTTCTGTATTACATAACACACTTAAAGCAACAAAGGTAAGACATTAGATAACTTTACGAAACTTACATTAATAAAAACGACTTGGTTCCTATAAATAATGATTCTTGAGCTTTGTTTAGTTTTGTAAATCTATTCTTAAGTAAAAGATCAGTGAAAAGTATAAAAGGGAAAACATATTATGGAGAGATAACGTTTTGGTGAATAACGCAACCTGATAACAAAAGTCTTGTTGTCATTTGTATATATTGCATAAATTATATATTTAAGTAGTTTTTAAAATTATAACTTTTATAACTAATATTATTATTTCCAATATTTTGTCTAAACGCATGAACCAAATTCTTTTTAGTAAAAGCAATTTTTATTGTTCTTCAATTCTTCCATTCTTGTCTGTTATCTATTTATTTCCCTTTTCTTAACTTCTTATTAATTTAGGACTATGTGTAAGTATGCTGATAATTTCCCAATTGATTTTAGCATCACCTAAAAAAAGACCTAATTAATTAGACAACTAATAACGCTTTCAACCCTGACTGACAGCCACTCGATTATTTCGTAATGCTCCATTAGAATAACGTAAATAAATATTTATTCTCGAATAGTTAATTCATACAGCCCAGGAGGTATCACGAACAGAGTCAAATCTAAAATCAGCAATAAACCCGAAAATCCAATTAACTTTGTTTACTGGAACATGCTGCTCTCCCACATAGAACGTGATTATCATACAGAATATTCTCGCCGTACACAAAGAGTTAACTGTATGAATAAGAATTAAAAATACGGTTTATTATGCTTCAATTACATATCATAGTGCAGAGTTCTACTACTTTTCCCATGTATTATGTTGGTAAACACTTATTTTTCAATAAAACACATTACTTATTCTCTAATTTTCAATTCAATAATCAAACTCTATAAGAAAAGTCATCCGTCAGGTCAGCTATTATGTTCATAAATAATACTAAGTTAAGTTTAGTTAAAGTGAACACGACATTTATTGACTGTTAAGCGGTGCTACGTACGTCAGGTACTAATTAGGAAATTTAATAGGTGTATGGGTCCGGCCCCTACACACGTCAACAAGATATCACAGATAATTGTTTTACAAATAATTGTATACACTGTCTTACGATTTACAAGATTCAACCTTAACTAATAAAGTAAAACACTGCGGTGAATAACACACCATAATCTGTAGATTAAATTAGCGTCAAACATTACTCGTCTCACTGAAACGCATTTCCCAAAATGTTAACAAAATATTTCTTTTAACTAAATTCTGTTATACAAATTTAAATCCATTTTGAATGTGCATATTTTGCGAATAATAATAATAATTAAACACTTCGTAAATAGAGAATACAATAGCCAACAATACTATAATATAAGATTGTTTTGTATTTTATAAAACGCTATTACAAAAGTGTTTTATTTAAATCCTCATATATCAAGGTAGAGTGGCAGTTTGCCACTCAAGCCATATCAAGGATTTAGTTTACGTAATTTCGAATGGGTTTCGACGAAACATTTCTCTAATTTTTACCCCAGTGAGTGTCCGCAGCTCCACTTCAAAATTTCAACGTGGCGAGTCCTGCTTTAATTTTACACAGGCATAACAGTTTTATCCAGGTCGTTTAAGCGCGGTATCGTAAAAGCAAATGCGGGTTGGATTGCCTTCCATATAAAAACCTGTAATAAAACTGTGCAAATAAGATTTACGAGTTTAGACGGTTCTTTTAACAGGAATATGCATGCGTTGAACTGGATAATAGATGAATCTAATGAATATATATTTATATCATATATTCATATATATTATATGTTCATAAATATATCATATATTTATATTATATCAAATTATATTATAATTTATATATATATATATATATATATATATATAAGTAAATATTATTATAAATTAAAAATATATAGAAACACTATTTCTGTAATTTATAACACACCTAAAGCAACAAAAGTAAAACATTAGAAAATTTTACGAAACTTACTTTATTGAAAACTGCTTGGTTCCTATAAATATTGATTCATAGGTTCGGTTTAGTTTTATACATCTATTTTGAAGTAAGAGATCAGTGTAAATTCCGAAAACTAATTGATCTAGTCACTTAAGCTACCACAAACATTAAAATACATTGCATGCCTCTACAGAACTGCGACCCTGTGTATCTGTAATAAGAAACTGTCAAGTAAAAAAAAAAAACTAATATAACATGTTTCGGTAAATGTGTCAACAAATGTCTATAATGCAAGTACTTTACTCAGTTGGTAGTGTGTTACTTGTTAATATCAATTTAATATGATTACTTATCATATTAAATCCTATAATAATGGATGTAACGCCATTTGCGTCTGTTTGCAAGCTTGTTTTTTTTATTTAGAATCTTTTAGGGTTCTGTCATTTTAATTTATACTTATATTGGTTTACTAAAACATATTTTCACAAATTATTAGATAAAGAAACCAAATCTAGCTAATGTTCGCTGAATAACAGTGGCTGCAGATATTAAACCCAGTGGACAAATAAACGTTAAATACGATCAATCACATGAAATATATTCATATAAAATATAATATCATATACATATATAATATATAATATACAATATAAATCATATTGTAGTTTTTGTTGAATATTACACTGATTTTTTGGTAAAATAAATAAAAGTTGTAGAATTGCATACGTCAAAGTTTATAATTTGATGTATATAAATCAAATAATACAAGTCATATATCGTTATATAGAAGACACAATACATTATTCTCTACCATAATTCTAATGTTCATATTCCCTATAAGCAATATTGTTTTTTAAGTTTAAAATGTTTTTTTCAGAAATAACGTGATTGTCTTATTATTAGTCGTTCTGTACACTTCGTAATACAAATAACTCATCCAAGATTTAACACGGAAAACTAATAAAAGAGTTTCACTAATAGATTATCTTTTTAGTTTCAGTTTTAGGTTCCCTGGCGTTAAGAAAACGTAAAAATATTATGAATGTATCAATCAGAGATGTCATTTTACAAATAACTTGTAAGGCTAGTAGTATTGCTGGCACTACAACAGGAAAATTGTACACTATCGAGAAAACAGCTACAGCTGATTTTTTTGGGTAAGAGACACTTGGAAGATGACAATTTTGATGTTTGTTTTCGTTATGAAATAAATTTTATTTACGAAGAATGTATGAATTGTAATAATAAAATTATTATTTTTTTAGATTCTAAAAAGAACCTATGTTAAGAATAAAGCTGATAACTAACAGATAAAAGCTAAAATAGACTAAAGAAAACATCTGATCGTTTTCATGAGAGTGCTTCCAGAGTAAAATCGGCCATTATGATCACGACCTTACTGAGTGAAACGATTTAGAAAGAAGTAAAAATATATAGTTTTCTAAAACAATATAAAATAATAAACATGAAAGTATAAAAATTAAAAAAATGTATTGAGAGTTAAAGTTTTGCAGAATAACTCAACCTGATAACAAATAGCTCATATTCATTCGTATATATTGTATAAATTATATATTTAAATAGTTTTAAAAAGAATAACTTTTAAAATATTATGATTACAATAGTGATTGAAAAAAACATTTTCTCCAAACACATAAACCAAATTCGTTTTAGTAAAAGCAATTTTTACTATTCTTCAATTCTTGCATCCTTGTCTGTTATACAATTTATTTCCTTCTTTTCTTAACTTATTCTTAATTTAGGACTCTGTATAAGTATGCTTATAATTTCTCAATTGATTTTAGAAAAGAAGGCCAAATTAATTAGGCAGGTAATAACGCTTTCAGGTCTGACTGACAGCCTCTCGATTATTTCGTAATGCTCCATTAGAATAACTTAAATAAATATTTATTCTCGAATAGTTAATTCATATATCCCAGGAGGTATCACGAACAGAGTCAAATCTGAAATCAGCAATAAACCCGAAAATCCAATTAACTTTGTTTACTAGAACATGCTGCCCTGCCACGTAGAACGTGATTATTATACAGAATATTCTCGTTGGATACGAAGAGTTAACTGTATAAATATGAACTAAAAATGAGGCTCAATATGCTTCATTTACATTTCATAATCCAGAGTTCTACTACTTTTCCCATGTATTATGTTGGTAGACACTTATTTTTGAATTAAACACTTTACTTTATGTCTAATTATCTATTCAATAATGAAACTCGTTGAGAAAAGTCATCCGTCAGGT
>JBAIZL010000004.1:240544772-240584772 GCA_036971475.1 Prosapia bicincta | reverse complement strand
TTAAAACCAAAAACGATTTGCTAAACAACTCCTTTTAACAAAAACAAACATTTCTTTTAAAGTCCTTTCATTTCTTCAAATGGTACATAGTAACGCATGACCTTCCAGTCAGCTGATGTAAATAAACAATCTTACTGGCGGCCATCTTGAAACATAGAACTTGATTTGTACACTTTTAAAATACAACTATTTTTAAACTCTATTTTCTGTTCTTTCTACTAATTTTGTTTGTTAATAAGATTGAACATATTTCTTTTTCAATTTAATTTATTTAAAATTTAAACCCTTTAAGAATTTATTATTTCAACATTACATTTTTAAAATATCTTTTTAGAATTTAAATGCTATACTCTAACATGAGTCTTGCGCCATTTTGTTTCTTTTATCCCCACCCTTAAACAAAGCCATCAGCTCCTATCTTTTAATTCAAACAATTTGGAATCTACTATTTTTAAATGAATTTAATTTAATGAACAATTTCCCCTTTTAAAATTTTATCAAAACAAAAACTCCCATCTGCAAAAAGAAAACTGTGCAGGTATGACCTTAAATTTTCCGTTGGACAAAGGCTTGAGAGTCTTCCCTCTCCCTCAGGTGTTTCTATGGAACATCGAAGTGGGGGGTTGCTTTCGTGCCGGCTCCAAGTGACGCTTACAGCTCCTTCCAAAATTGAAAAAGAGAAGTCCGCCATGTTGAAAGCCCTCGTCCCTTTGTTTGAAATGGCCAACGCCCTGCATACATCTCCTTTTCTGTTCCCACGGTGTCGTCTTCTGTCTTCGCATCCTCTGCATAGGCATCTTGTGGATATTAAGAACTTGATGGTTAAATTTTGATTTGCAAGTTAAATGAAACACTGTTATAAACACCATTTTTAAAACACTACAAGCTTTTACAAAGTTTATCATTAATTTTCTACTTTTACTATTTCAAAATTAAAACTGTTCCCTTAAAAAACTTTGTCCCTATTTAAAACACTGCATACTTTCCTGTCCGTACCACAAGTAAAGTTGCATTTTTATATATTATTCCGAAACACTTTAAGACTTACGACGCAGCATCTTTAGGTCTTAGTTATGAGCACCGCTTTCGGATAGAACTTAATCCGAAAGGGCCCCATTTATGAAACAGCACTTTCTACATTTCAGCGAAACACAACCGTCTAGCCTGCCACCGTTTTTGATCGTCGTTACTCACTAAAACAAAAGTTCATTTCTTCGCGGCTATTACTCACGTGACCAACCTTCTAACGCCAAGTAACGATTTGCCCCTCCTTTACTGTTGGACTCCTTGTTGTAGCAATTTTCCCGCGTTTCGATCAGACCAATCAAAAATCGATATCTCTCCAACTTTGCATACATAGATGCGCGCGTCTGTCGTCATCACTGCCAGAGCGTGAGAAAGGAAATGACATCCAAAAAGAAATTAATTTACTTGTTTTCTTTTCGGGCTGCATAACTCTTTTCCCGTGCTTCTAAGGAATATTTCTTATTCTTGTCATTGTTCTTTATTTGTTGTTCTGCATCAATGGAAATGTCGTTTGTAATTTTAGGCCGAATTTGACAATTTTCCCCTTGCAAATGACCCCCTATAAGTTACTTTAAATTTTTAACCCCCTTCTCAATGGCTTGGCTTATTGTCATAACAAAAAAATTTAACCTGGCTTTACTTTTAACATTTTCCCTCTTCGTGGCAATTGTGACATGGTTCTGCCCGTCACAGTGTGTGTACACACAATTAAACACATATACTGTACATTTATGTATATATTTACACTTAAAACACTAAAATCTATTTCTTTGAAAGATGAACGTAATGCTCCGAAGTGTTGGTTTTTTGTAGCGCTTACTAGCTGCCCTATCTCGTATCCGGCCGCTTCAAAGTTAGGAGCTCTGTTAAAGTTGTTTCCTCCTGACGTTCAAAATAAACCATTATGTCGGTCTAAGTAGGTACTGCTTCTTCGTCACTCAAATTATTTGGTTTAATGCCACTGTCATCGTTTATATCATCGTCATTCTCGTCATACTTGGTCACGGCAGCTATTAATTCTTCACCAGTTACCGCATTGTAACCTACATCCTTGTCTGGCTGTAGCCAGTTACCAATGTCAGCCAGGACAACATCGTAACACCTGTCAATCGTTTTTAGCATGCCCAGGAACTGTTCAGGCAAGCCTTCGTTGGTTATTTCCTCGGGTTTTATTTGTTCTTCTTCACCTCGGTTTTCTGGAACATCACATACTCCAGACCATAGTTTTATCAAGATGTTATGAGAGCGGCACCAGAAGCTTGGATCCATGATTTGGCATTCATATTGTGTGCGACTAGACAGGTAGCCATCCCGTTGTCTAGAATTAATCTTCTAACATCAGTTTTAACGTCGAAAACCGATTTAAAAATTAAAAAAATATCACATAAATCAGCTCAAATTATACGGAGAACGGGAAAATAGGTCCGAAATATCGAGGTTCTACTGTACTTTTACTTACAGTAGCATATCTGTGTTTGCTTTAGCCGTTCGAAAACCATTTAAATTTTGTTCCAATAAAACAGAAAAGCCGTTGTCATAATTATTCCACAATTATTATAATAAGGAGCCTGCGGATATAGAGCTTCATTTTTATCACAAGCATCATGTGATATTCCATCACGTGATGCTCATTTTATTTTGAATTTCAAGTTCTCATTACAAATTGCATAAAGAACATTTGTGAAACGTATGGATTAACTTCATTTACTCAAAATAACTTTAATATTAGGTTTCTTTTTAAATATTTATAATATTTTAAGTTTAATGGTTTCCTTAAATTTTGTAAAGTTACTTAACATTTAACATTGTTTAAAACTAGAACAGAGTTCTCTTAACGTAAATAAATTATTCGTGATTGACAACGCTACATCGAGACTATATACAATTTATATGCACCTTAGGTAAGTAAAAACTATAGTTTAAATACTCATGTTTGTCTTTAGCTATTTTCTTTATCAAATAGAATAACCTTATAGTTTATATAAAATATTATTGTCTTATATTTTACGAATGGGAGTCATCACATATTATAATAAACATATTATCTTCTTATTACAAAACGTGATTCGTATTTCATGGGCAATAAATCATTTTACCATTTTATTGGGTAAATCAAAATTGTTATGAGACATTGGCACATTTCAGGCATTGGCGTTTCAAGCTTTAGTGGAAGCGATAAAAGTCGTGTTATGACATCACTGGGTAATCCCTCCAAGCCGGATATATGTGTTTGAATATCCTACTGAGCCATGTTTAATTAAATGCAAACTTTGCTTTCACCTGCATTCTAATTCAATACGAGGGAATCCTAGTATAAGCGGAAATTAGGGGTCTTAGATTTATCTAGTTTGTATGGTTTTTACCAGATATAGCAGATTTTACACTTTTGTTGCTCATGTACCAAGGTTTAGGTTTTAATGTATATTTTAAAAAATATTTTTAGTACTTGAATTTTCTTTAAATAATATATTTCTGAAGAAATTATTGACATTCATTATATATCCCTCTTGTTACTTGTAGAATAAAGTCCTAGTTGAAAGGCAAACATGTTTTCTTGAGGTGATTGTTAAATTTTTTATTTAGGGTCTAATTTTAAATCTCAATTTTATTACATTATAAAGTTTTACCATTCTGGAAGAAATACAGTTATTAGTAATAAGTGTTAGTTTTTTATTTCTCTATTGCATTTTATTGCAACGATATTTCTCTAAGATGATTCATAACTTAATTATTAGCTAATTGTGAAAATGTTTCTACAAACCTTACACCAGATGGAGTAAGTACAAAGAGAAGTGACTATTTCGTTTAACAGATATAACTATTTTTATATTAAATACTCTTAAACGGTAAATAATTTAATCGTTTATCCAAGAGCAACTGATTTTACTTTTAGTCGGTTACGTAAACATAACGAAAATTAATTATAAAACTCCAATCAAGTCTAAACTTCCAATCAAATTATTTTTTTCAAAGACAAATTTATCTCACTTTACCAAAAAAACGAGACTTTATAAAATCAACGACTACTTAAAAACGAGCAGTAATTAATTTCTTATAAAAGGGGACTAGGCCTACATCACAATATGGCTGTTATATTTTAACTACAAACTTTCTTCTTAGGATAGACTGGTTTACGTTTACCAATGCGGAATATAAACAGTTTATAAATGCAGTTAAACATGGCTTCATTCTTGCGTGTAACGAGCAATAGGTATATCAAAATGGAGGCCGCTACATTTATCAAAATAGATTATGATATATTTAGGTCAAACTTAATGTAGTTTAAAATTGTATTGATTCATAAAGAAAACTTGAGTTTATAGATCATTGTATGTGTTGAAAGTAAGGATTTTCATCTTTTTAAAAATAAATTATTTGTCGGAGCTGAATTTTATTATTTTCTATTTTTTTCTGTGGATTTTCAAGGACGTGCAGTATTGTGTTTCAAAAACGATCATCTGGATAATTGAAAATTACCCTACATCTGTTTTGTTCACTGTGTATCGTTTTTCTGAAGCAACTAACAAAAGTATAATAATTATACCTTGAAATGAAAAGTGTTGACATATTCCTGTTTAGTGTTCTAACATTGTTTATTTTGTGTTTGAATAATAGCTTTTGAAATAATCGCCCAGTTTCATGGATATTGTTCAATATGAACGATCCTATCTAATTTCAATAAGGCTTATAGTCAATACTTCTTCAAATGGTTGAAATAATTTTACTCTGTTAATAATAATTATTAACACAACTCAATTCTGTTGCTATACACATATAAATACCAGGTTTTAATCTCTAAGTGTTTTCATAGAGTACTTTGCGTCATCGCATCATTTACAAAACCTAAAACTTGAAGACATTCGTGAGTATTGTAGCCTTTATTTACAATAGAGCACAGATGGGGAAAAAAATATGTTTTATCGCCATGTATTGTATTAGGACGCTGAAGCGTAATTTATTTCTCGGTAAATATTTTTATTTTTCATTCACATTTTATTTACAATGCATGAAAGAAAACCATTACTTTGCATTGGAATGATGTAAAGCTCATTGAGTGTTTTCAGAAGATATTTTAGTTTTACATAGGAAATAGAAATAATATTAAAAGTTGTATTATTAAGATATAAATGTTTTTACAAATTTATCATCTTTATACTTTTTAAAGATGATCCTAGTTAAGGAAGTTTTCTTCTTAACTGTTAGTCTTTAGTTAATTGTTTTTGGTTCTTTGTATTCATTTAATTATTTTGTTTATTTGTTCTGTCTTAGTTCTTATATAACTATAATAGTATATAGCACTTTTAAGAGATAATGAAATATATTTTACTTTATATCTTAATATCAATGAGAGCTAATTAAAATAAATGTTATGTTAAGTAATATTACCGTAACAAAGGCGCCATGTTAGGATATGATAAGACAATCGTAGATAAGTTTTGTAAACGACAATATTAACATTATCACAATAACAATATTGTAGTTTCACAATAGAAATTATTGTAAATTAGAAATTCGATCGTACATTATTTTATGATTAAAACTCATTATTATAATTTACATCTCAAAGATTAAGCAACTGTGGTTATTAAAACAAACCGATATTTTTATTTTTTTCAAAGTTACAGTAATCTAGAGACACGTCTTGACATCCCATTATCAGTTAGAAATTCTGAATTTATTCAACACACTTAATATTCATAAGGTTCATGCAAATTGCCTATGGATGAAGCTACCTTGTAGCATCCAGTGTAGTCGGATCTGTGCTTAATCCATACAAATGAAACTTCTGATTAAACATTTCATACACTCATATGACGTGACTTAAACATTTTAATAAAACAGCTAATATTGTTTCATTTTTCAAGACGTTATACTTTATACGTTATTTCTAACTTGTAAGTATTCAATCTTATTGTATTTTTTATTAAAGTATACACTTTAAGTAACATTGATGAATTTCTTGATTTTACAAAGCCAAAAATAGTGCAATAAATAAATCAACATTCCTTTTCCTTGCTTTTATATTCATAAGAATAGTTTTATATTGGTTTCTCATCAATTCATAAAATCTAAATCCTTGCCCATATATATATTCAAAATTTTCTTAATTCTCCCATAGGTCTCGCCCTGTTTTGTAACGTAAATTGTGCTCGTATCGGAAACCTCTAACGTTTGCAAAATCATAATTCATAGCAGTCATTTTCATTTAAAAATAAATTTGCAGGTATAAAATTGATAAGAAATACGTATTTTACCAATTTTAGAACAATTCAGCACTAAGAAAATATTTGCAGGAAAAATTTAGATGAAGGGAATTAAATAGACGCGATGCCCATTATACTAGCCGTCCTTTCAATTTCCTTAATGGCACATCGTGCAAATTCAGACCTTCGATCTTTTATGTTCTCGATCTTTTACATTCATGTCGCCTCTGTTTCGTATAATGGTTCTTGATTATTTTACAGTACGCACATCGTGTTGCCTTTCTTTCAAGGGTCCGTTTCAAACAATTAGATATTCTAAAATTAGTATAGTTCTGGAATTTCCATGAAGTGCTTTCATCAAATAATTTATATATAATAATTTATACTAGTAAAAATATATTTTATAAAAACGATTCGCAATTTGGTAACAATCTTACTTAGATTTTGTTTCCTGATGTCCCATTTTTGATCATTTATATTTTTTATATTCTGCTATATTCAGCTGTTTGGACAAATTTTTAATTGAAGTTTTTTTCAAAACTTGGGGCTTGTAACTCCCTTGGCTAACTCAGCGATGAATATTCTTCTAGCAATTTTCATCCCAGTGTTTTCCTTATAAATGATCTAAACATTGATTGTTGAAAAGTCCAATAACACATTGAGTATAGTAATTGCCTATCTCTGGGTACTCACTCTGTTACTGAGTATTTATACCGTTTTGTATCTATCAACTTCTTCCTTTGATAAGTTGTAGAACATAACCACCTATGGTTTGAATAAATCTCCTGTCTCATGATCGGTATCATCGTCTGTATGTAATGTTCATGAAATTATAACATTTTTCTGTTTTTTTTTTTTTTTGGAGCGTATGAAACTCAAAGTGTTCGATTATAATTGGCCCCAAACCAAATGTACTATTAAAAACTGAGACACAAACAGTCCTGCTATTCAGACAGCCATAACTTAACAGCGGCGCGACACTTTACCCCACCCCTCCCACATCGCTGCAGAACGTTTAGTCATGGGATTAACACCAAAAAAAGGTGTGATAAGGTCAGCGACACACAGCTAGCTCATCAAAACTGTAGTGCAAAAAAATAACTCAATTTATGAGTGAAATGAAAGTATGAAATTTTACGCCATATACTAGTGTTTATTAGACATAGCTTCTGTATAGGTTAGACATGTATAGATTAGGTCAGACGTATTGTAGGTTGTTTGAAATGGCATTTATACTTTTAGGTCTGAAAGTAAGAAACTACTTGTTATTTTGTCGGAGAATAATGTTTGCAAGATTAAAGTGTCTTGGTTTCAAGAGAAATATAAAACATGAAAAACAAAAGCCATTCCGAAGCCCCTTACGTACAATAAAAACGGTGCTACTTATTCAAACGACATCTCGTGCTACTGTAAGTAAAATTACTTCAGACTGATGTTTCAATATTTCTAAAAAAAAAAAACAATAAACTACGCGTTTATTGAAGTGAATTTTTTTCTCGTAGAAGCCTTATGCATTTATATTCCACCAAATCACTGTCATAACCATAAATATTTTTTCTCTGTAATTCATAACCTTTTCTGGACTGCATATAGAATACTTTCAAAAACTTAACAATCTCTACATACTAAATAATAACAAAAGGCATCCAATTTTATTGCTACAATAATACGTAATTCTACACCTCCTGCTATTGCGACAATCTGTTAATTCTTATGACTTCCTATTCTGCAATATTAGATCTTCAGAGAAACACTTGCTAAGGATGTTTAGAATAATTCAAAAGGAATGTAAACAGACAAAAGTTGATTTTGGTTTACCGAATGTTGTAAAATGGTGATGAAGCTTAGCAAGTATTAGGAGATGATTGTAAAATATAGTTTATTTGATTGCAAATTGTGGCTGTCAAATGAGTTTAGCAAATACTGCTTGATATTTGTAAAATGTATCTTTGTATATATTGTAACAGTTGAGCCCTTTTTCCTGGGGTAAGTATATATCAGGGCTTTATTAAAAATGTGTGTTAATTACTAATTAACAAATTAACTAACCTTATTTACCAGGGGCTCCTAGTTCTCCGTTTCAGCCAGGCATAATAATGTCTTTCTGTAAACGATCTTCCGATATCTTCAGAAGGTAGAACTAGGTTACTTGGGAAATGAAAATATAAAGTTTGTAACGTTCTAGGTTACTTGTGAAATAAAAATTTAAATTTTTAAAATACAAAGTCATACAATTTATTAATCAGTGACAAATTACAGTAGAACAAAGACAGCAATGTGTCGAGTAATTATCTTTTAATTACTGCTAATTATTCATTTTAATTACTTAGTAACTTTTAAAATTTATATATATCGAGAAGTTAGTAACTTAAGATTTCGAATTAAATTTTTAGAAATGAATATGTAAAGGACAATTTCTACCGTTCATGTGTTAACCGTTTAACAATTAAAATTCAACTTAGTTAACATTAAAATACATTTTCTTTATTATTATCTAAAACGTACCTGGTTGTGCACATTACTTATAAAACACATTAAACACATCATTAATTATTGTACATCGATTTTGTACAATTAACACTTAACACATCGCTCTTGCAAATCAGCGCTCCTAAACAAAAAAGGATATTAACTTTTACTCGTTTGAAACACATAAATGATCGCATCCGACTTCTTCTTTTCTTCCATTATTAAAATTTGGTACCGGCCTTGACATCTTAAATTTTGAATACTGGAAGCTTTTAAATTTCTAGGTTACGTCCGAAAATGCCATCACGTCCGTCTCGTTCGGAGACGTTTTGAAAAGTGGGCCTTCTGCAAGGGCACGCCAACAGAATTTCCCACCCTTGGTTATTATTTTGAATTTTTTAGATTGGTCCATCGGATCAGGCGATATCAGACCATGCTTACGTCACATGGGGTGATGTCAGTTAATTATCCTAAGCTACTAACTCGTACGATATTTTACATTTTTATCTGCTAGGGGCGCTACTATCTATGCTAGCTCCACAATGTGCACCAATAGAACAAAAATTTTCTTTTATATTGCGAAGATATAATTATTAAATAAAAATTAAATATATAAATGAATTTATATGTAACACCTTATTTTCAAGAGTGTTACAATATGTAAAGAGCACTTGCTGCATGGAGTTTATCAAATGGAAAATGTTTTGGTAAAATAGAGTCAACTAATTATGGAAATTGTTGTTATTACTATTAGATTTTAATAATGAATATTAATCTGTGCTAGTGGACTTACATCCATGTGTTGAAGGATGACATCTTGGTAAAGACGCCTGCAGTGGAATACATTGAAGTCCTTCCGACCTTTCAACTAGATAGCACCACAGAAGCTCAAACAATAAACATACATCTTCAGAGTATACCGTTACAGTATGAATGATTTTTATCCTGGCCTTTTACGTATTGACACTGGACTCCTTCAGGATGTCGCTTCAACATCGGGTGAGACCATAGTAATTCTCGGAAACCATAATGAAAAAAAGCCATCCTGGGGTTTTAAAACATCTTGATGTTAATGGTGAACAGCTCGAAGACCTAATGGACGACTAGACAACCTCTATCAGACTATTCTTAACATAAAGGAAATTGCATTTATATCTAGGAGAAATGACCCAGCCTCTATTTTGGATATCACTGCCATTAGTTAGTTATCCCTCTGCTGAAAAAAACTAGCTGGCAAGTGCTTGATTCAGCTATCAGCTACCCGTAACTCACCGCCATTTCAATGTATGAAGAATGTCTCATGCAAGTAAAGGGATCAGCGAACGTCTGCCAAGCTGACGGGGTCGATTACACATGAGAACTTGAAATCCTCTGTTCTGGTTGGCCTGAATAAAAAGATGTTGAAGGGCATATCCAAAAAGCAGCAAACACCACATTTTAAGAGGAAAGCTTATTGCCAAGAGGAAAGATTATTGGATACCGTTTGGGAAAGATCATAACATTTAAGAACCCATAAATGAGAGAAATTCTATTAGTCAAAACCTCCAGAAGAATATTAGTGACGTGCGTAAGCAGAATCTAGTGGAAACCAGCCAAAAAATGGAAGAGCAGATCTTTATCTCCATTGAAGAAAAATGGGCCGAGCTGTGCGGTAGACTAGAGCAGAGGAAAGCGGCATCTCAATACTGGACCTGATAATGATTCAAAAAAACTCCAGCAACACTTTACAGGAAATTCTTCATAGAAATGTCCTCTAAATTGATTGCGAACCTGTTATAAAATAAAGAAACTGCAAACATGTTTGCGATTCAATATGAAATAGAAAGCAAAGTTTTACAGCAGAAGACAGATCTCAATATAAGTCATATAAATAAGTTTTTAGAAATAATATAAAGATAACTGAGGTCGGCATTTTCATATCTGATCTTACTCTTGAAGAAATGGAATCCGCTATTCAGCGCTTGGATTAAAAAAACATCCACAGGACCTGATGTCATCTTCGGGGTGATCATTTATTTTAGTTAAAATGCAAAGAAATTCCTTCTTGAAATCGAAGGTTTCCTGGTCTACTGGCAAATAGCCCAAGATCTGGAAATATTGTATTACTATAACAATCCTTAAGTGAGGAAAGGGATCCACTAACTGTAAACGTTATAGACCTATCTCTGTAGCATGTAACCTCTGTAAACTTATAAAACGTATTATCCACTGCCGACTAATGGGCTATATTGTGGAGCAAAACCTACTCCACTTCTATCAAACACACTTTGAGCAAAACATACCACTGTGGATTACCTGTCTTACCTGAATAAGTCGATAGTAAATTGTCCCCAAGAAAAACCTCACAGATATTCTGTAGCCATATTTTTTTATTTACCTGAGGATGTTGACATTGTCTGGTGGCTAAAAACGGAAATAGACTGTTATGGATCAAAGATCTTCTCAAAAGTAAGAAATTCTCTGCAAAGGTTAGTGGTGTATGCTCGTAGATTATGGGCTGGAGTACCTCAGTGCTCATTCCTTAGTCTTCTTTTTTTTCTTTAGCATGAACATAATCCACTCCCTCATTTTTTTCAGATACAAAATTGTTTGCTACAATTTCGATGACATTTATATTTCACATACTCTCAGAGGATGAACAGTATCTAAATGAACAGTAATTAAATGCAAATTCGGGGATGAGGACAGCTAGTGAGCGCCAAAAATTCTACTTACGCTCGAAATTTGACAAGATGGCTAAAAGGTTAGAATTAGTGTTGCCATTTGCATACCAATGTTTTTGAGCCACGTAATCTTTCCATTGATTGCTACTTTTGTATGCCTGCTGTAACTAGCTTATGGACAAAATCCAAGCATTCAATTCTGGTTTTGCTTTTTAGATATCCTTTAAATGTTTCCAAGATGAAGATATCACAATTGCTATTAGGAACTAATCTTTAGACGATTTAATTTTGATCAATAATAATATTAGAAGCAATCAGTTTAAGCTACAGTCCATCTAGGTCGGATTCGAAATGAATATCTTAACATTTAAAATCCAGCATTTTGGCAATGAGAAAACTTTTCCACAGCTATAAATACATTTCTGAAAGATATGTATATATATATATATATATATATATATATATATAATTAATAAATTTAAAATATTTCAAACACAAGAATACTTTTAATGAATATATTTATTCAAAGCTTTTCGCCAATAAAAAAAGTATCAGCATCTTCAGGAAAAATAATTATCTAATAAAATACTTTTACAAAATTAAATCATATGTACTACCCATATATATATATATATATATTTAATAAATTAAAAATATTTCAAACACAAGAATACTTTTAATGAATATATTTATATTCATAAATGTTAAGAATAAATATATTTCATTAAAAGTATTCTTGTGTTTGAAATATTTTTAATTTATTAACTATATTAAAAGAAAACATATCACCATATTTATTATATATATATATATATGTATGTATGAAGTTGATATATTACTATTGTAAATACTTTTATCCACCACTAAGTGCAATAATTTTACCTTGGTGGTAATACTTACTACTTAGTGGTGGATAAGTATTTACAATAGTAATATATCAACTTCATAAAGTCAGTGCAACGGAAAAATAATGGACAGCGTAATATATATATATATATATATATATATATATACATCCCGCTATGTTTTTCGTCGTGTATAATTTATTTCTAATAAACATTATACTACTCCATGTACTTTAGTTTCATAAAATCTTAAAAATACAAAATTGACTGAAGTACTATCAATACGGCAACATTTCATTTAGGCATCAATATGGCAGCCAGTGTATATTTTCGATCAGTCTAATAACAATATGGCAGCCGGTGTGTATATTATTCCCACGCTACTA
The DNA here is from genome assembly GCA_036971475.1 of Prosapia bicincta. Classification (NCBI taxonomy): domain Eukaryota; kingdom Metazoa; phylum Arthropoda; class Insecta; order Hemiptera; family Cercopidae; genus Prosapia; species Prosapia bicincta. Next base: position 240,572,179 of record JBAIZL010000004.1, on the reverse strand, counting down.
ACAATACGAGAACCAACAGTGTTGCCACTTTGGTGCGACTATCTGACTAGTCAAATGTTTAGACTCTAAGACACGTGTGTGTAATCACGGAAAAAACATAAACATTAGTATGTCCCTTCTTTATTTCAGCTGCCCAATTTTATACTCAACTCAGATAAGTCCTGTTTGTTAGTTTTCATAAACGTGTACAACTATCGAAAGCTGACGGGGATACAAGTGTGTGCCTCTACAGGAGTAGCAATAGGATCAATTACGGTAGAATATCAGAACCCAAAAAAAGGTAGGAAATAATCAATTGGGGTGTTTTTAAGAATGACGAGTACACTACTGTGAACAAAATTAAATGGGGATGAACGGGTTAGGCTCTATGGGAGTTGTGAAGGAGTGACTTGGGGTATAAATGAAAGAAGGCAAAAAAAAACTATAAAATAATCAGTCGGAGGGTTTTAATGGTGCTGAGTCTTTTAACATTATCGAACGTCATAGGTTTACACGGGTGATCCTCTATGGGAGTAGCAAATGATGATTTGGAGTATAAATGTGAGAAGGCAAAACTAAGCTAGAATATGATCAATTGTAGTGTTTTGGAGGTAGCTGAGTCCAATACCGTCTTCCATATTATTCGGGAATGCACGGATGAGGCTCTACGAGAGTAGAAAAGGGGTGAATTGGGGTACAATTGTCAGAAGGCAACAAAACAATTGAAAATGATCATTCGGGTAGGTTTTAATGGTGCCGAGTCTTTCACCGTTATTGAACGTCAATGGGGATACACGGGTGACCCTTGATGGTAGTAGGTAATGATTAATTGGGGTATAATTGTGAGAAAGCAAAACAAAGTTAGAAAATGATCAACCGTAGTGTTTTGGAAGTTGCTGAGTAAAATACCGTCTTCAATATTATAAGGGGATGTACGGGTGTGGCTCTACGGGAGTAGAAAAAGAGTCAATTAGGGAAAAATTGTCAGAAGGCAAAAAAACAATGGAAAATGATCTCTCGGGGGGTTTTAATGGTGCTGAGTCTTTTACCATTATCGAACGTCATGGGTATACACGGGTGATCCTCTATGGGAGTAGCAAACAATGATTTGGAGTATAATTGTGAGAAGGCAAAGCTAAGCTAGAATATGATCAATTGTAGTGTTTTGGAGGTAGCTGAGTCCAATACCGTCTTCCATATTATTCGGGAATGTACGGACGAGGCTCTACGAGAGTAGAAAAGGGGTGAATTGGGGTACAATTGCCAGAAGGCAAAAAAACAATTGAAAATGATCATTTGGGTGGGGTTTAATGGTGCCGTTTCTTTCACCGTTATCGAACGTCAATGGGGATATACGGGTGACCCTCTATGGGAGTAGCTAAAAATGAATTGGTGTATAATTGTGAGAAAGCAAAACAAAGTTAGAAAATGATCGATCGTAATGTTTTGTAGGTTGTTGAGTAAAATACCGTCTTCAATATTATAAGGGGATGCACGGGTGTGGCGCTACGGGAGTAGAAAAAGAGTCAATTGGGGAAAAATTGTCAGAAGGCAAAAAAAAATGGAAAATGATCACTTGGGGAGTTTAATGGTGCTGAGCTTTGTACCATTACCGATCGTCAATGGGGATACACGGGTGATCCTCTATGGGAGTAGCAGATGATGAATTGGGGTATAATTGTGAGAAAGCAAAAACAAAATAGAAAATGATCAATCGTAGTGTTTTGGAGGGTGCTGAGTCCAGTACCGCCTACAATATTAAATGGGGATGCAAAGGTGTGCCTCTACTGGGCTAGAAAAAGTATGATTTGGGGTAACATTGGCAGAAGGCAAAATAACAAGAAAAAATGATAACTCGGGTGTTTTTAATGTTTATGAGTCTTTTACAGTTATCGAACGTCAATGAGGATGCACGGGAGATGCTCTATGCTAGTAGCAACTGGTGATTTAGGGTAAAAATTTCAGAAGGCAAAATAAAGGTAGAGAATTATCAATAGGAGTATTTTTGATGGTGCTGAGTCCATTTCGTCATTATCATTAAACGGGGATCCACGGATGTAACTCTACAGGAGTAGAAAAGGGGTTAATTTGGTAAAATTGTCAGAAGCCAAAAAAACAATAGAAAATATCACTCGGAGGGTTTTAATGATGCTGAGTCTTGTACTGTTATCGGACGTCAGTGGAGATGATCGGGTAATGATATACGGAAGTAGGAAATTTTAGAATTGTGGTAAAATTATCAGAAGGCAAAAAAACAATAGAAAATGATCACTCGGGGGGGGGGGGGGTATTTGTGCTGAGTCCGGTACTGTAATCGAGCTAAAGTGGGGATGCACGGGTGTTGCTCTATGGGAGTAGCAAGTGATGAATTGGGATTAGAATGGTAAAAGCCTAAAAAAGACTAGAAAATGATCTCTAGGGGGGTTTAATGGGGCTGAGCCCGTCATTAAAAGCTAATGGGAATATGAGAGTGTGGTTCTACGGGAGTAGAAAGGGTGGTTAATTTTTATGAAAATGTATGATACTAGAAAAATGTCTAGTAAATTAATACTCTGGGTTTTTAAGGGGTGACTCCAATTTCGTCATCGAAAGTCAAGGATAACGCACGTGTGAGTTTTCGAGAGTGCGATTCCAGACACTGTTAATAAATAGCGGGAAAGTGTGATTAGCCATATGTTTGGAGGGGAAGATAAGAGGAAGCTGGGCGCAATCATAAATATTAGATTATTCATTCCTATCATCAGCTGTCGTAATCTGTAAGCATTTCACTTTTGTTCTGGAGTCTTGCTGGTGAACAACCAGAATATTTAGCCTGTTTCGTCTTAATAGTTTCTGTTGTGAAGTGGAAGACCTAACCTAATCGTGGAATAATAACATAGTATATATTTTTTTCATCCAAAAGAAGCAAAAATTGTTTCAAAAATATAAATAATGTAGCAAAGAAAGGACACGTAATACACAAAATTGTGTATATATAATATAAAATTAAGAATTGAATAATAATTGCAAATTTTATATTACTTATAACACTAGTTAACTAAATGACTAATAAATATAAAACGAGAAAATCTATTAAAAGGAAAATCTTGTATTTGAACAAGTATTCATTTGTCTTTCCCTATATTTAAATAGAGAAAAAATAATGTAACCAAAAAAATGTAAACCTAAAAACTAATTAATTAATGAAGAAATAGTTTTAAAAATCAACTTCGGTGGCGGTAAAAACATTGAATACGACTTCATTAATACAGAAATTGTGGCTGAAACTGCAGACACACCTGGCAACCAACACCACCTATAAGTGCCTATCAAGCCCATGCCACAGGGATTAACAAACACTGTGTCTGTGTGGTGTTCAATTTCTACGACGAATGAATGTAAAGACCAATTTACATCTGTTCTAATTTAGCTTAGACGTAATGGCTATACTTTTCTTACTTTATTTCAATAAACGTCTTCGATATATTGTATCACCCTTACCTCAGGTAGGTAACCAGAAAAATCTACCTATATTGTACATTGTAAATATAAGAAGGCTTTTATTTGGTCGAATCTCATGTAATGTTAATTTTTTGTTCACGTAGGCCCATTGGACACGTCTATATTTTATATTTTCAATTGAGTACAGTACAAATTACCATTTTCGGGTAAAAAAATTAAATATTGAAATAATAGTATTTCTGTACTTACGACTGCCAAATGTAACCAAAAAACTGTTTTATTTTTCTGTGAGCATATGCTTTAAAAGGGTGCATATAGTATTCTAACAAGGAGTAAAATTTTCACGAATATATGACATTTTAGTGCCAATATACACATTTTATCAAGATACAGGCAAAACATTTTAATTATTTATTTAAGGATTCAGGTATCATTGGTGGTTTTCCGTCAATAAAACTAGAAAGCTGTTTAGGCGGTTTAAGCAATGGTAAATATTTAAACTTCTTTACTTCTACATCTCTAAAGAATATAATATTATGTAAGGATATAGTTCTTCCCAATGTATATTGCATTGCAGCTAGGCATCACGGTGAAAAACGCTTTCGGTAAGCAATGTAATACATCTGTTTTATTTACCAACCATATTTGATTTGTTATAAGTTGTTATAGGTACAATTGTGTTTGAGTAAAGACCTATTTTTTTTTCTAAAAGTTCTTCTTTAACTATATTCAATAAATTTTCCTGGTAGTCGTTGTTGGCAGGATAAAAAATTTATTTAATTCCCCTCTTAGATATTTTCCGAAAGGATGACATTTCACCTTGATTTTGAGGTTACTTTCATCAAGACCCGTTGAATTCACCTGAAAATATATCTGATAAGATTTAAATCTATTTTAATCTTCTTCTATAATTCTATCTTTAACCGTATCCCTCCTAGCTCTCATATCTACAATTTGATTTATTATTATTATTATGGTGAAAAAATTTACAAATATTTTGGTGAATATAGCTGAGGAACCAGACTTCAAAAACTAGTTGTGAAATAGCGTTATGCAGAGTATCATTATGAAATTAGTCACTATGATGGTATTTCTTGTTAAAAAAACAAGACGTAAAAGATAATGACTGTTTTGTAGATTTTTTCCACTTTAAAAAATCTCTCCGTTCTTCGGTCGACATGTTACATACATTTTTATAGTTAGTATTACAATGATTTTAGTTCGTTCGGCTGTGTCTGATCTCAAGACAAAGTCTGCTAATACTCAATCACTTCTCAAAACTGTCTCCTTTGTTATATATTTTACGAATCCTACCACTAGCAATACCAGTTAATAAATAACTCCTAATTACAAACTTAATATTTCAATTTGAATATTCTCTATTCTTCGTTGATAGAAAATTACTTCAGTTAAGCAACTCTAACCAAGTCCTTATAAAACGTTTTGTAGTCAATCTTTAGACGTTGATAGTCATAAATATTTACTACCGATGATCACGGTAATTTTTCACTATACTTAAGATTCACTGATATTTTACTGATAGTCTCGTTTTATTTTTATGGTAGGCAAACAAAAAGACTATCTACGATCAAATTATTTGGCGTCCTCATAAAGGTTACAACGGGCATCGGCTTTTCTTTAGCAATAGTTGCCGATACTTAGTATGGTATTCATATCATATGGTATCCTCGCAAGCATGAGTCAGTACAGTAGTCTTGAAGAGCCAAGCAACATTAATTTATGTATGTACTGTAATCAATAAAGTTTTACATACGTATTTTGTCCATTCTTAATTATAGTATTAGGGTTCAATAGAACTCCTGTTTTTTCTAGTGTACAGGAAGCTATTTCCGTGTAATCCAAGTTTTCGGTAATCCGACGGTGTCTCGGTCCCATCTACCTTGAATTATCTATGCACTACTGTATTTGTTTCCTTACCAATGATCACCGTATTTGAAACAGTTTTTCATGCAACTCTAAAGTGAGTGAAAGTCCCATAGACATTAAAGTTACTCTTGGGACTAGAATATCGAGGATAAACATAATAGATTTATTACATTCCTTACCGAAAACATTTTGATTCCTAGCTACACTGCAATATACATTGGGAAGGACTATATCCTTACTTATAATCTTCAGAGATGTAGAAATAAAGAATTTTAAATATTTACCATTGCTTAAACCGCCTGCAGTGCTCTCTAGTTTAATTGGCATGTTAACACCTATGATACATGTATCCTTAAATAAGTACTTAAAATGTTTTGCTCTTATGGTCATAGAATGTGTGTATATATCCACGTGTTCTATCTTTGTTATACTATTTATATTTTTCAAACTATTTTTAAATATTTTGGATGAAAAAATATATATAATGTTATTAGTGATACAAATGATGTTGTATGGTCTATAAATAACGCTAGTTCTTTAATACCTTGGTCATTCATTTGGAAGAGTTGAGATATTGTTAGCAAGTGTTTCATTAGAGTCTTCGATGTAAGTACTTCAGGAATTTGTAAATATGATATTTTTGCATGCTTTCGTAAAACTTTATAAATAATTATGGGGTTACTGGCATTTGTGTTTGCAAACAAGCAAGTGTTATCGTCAAGAACGGAATTATTTCTTGAACTTATTAGCAAATAAATATAAAATCCTAATATAAAAAAAATCTCATAAAAATTGACACTCGGTAGTTTTTGAGACTATACCACTCCAATTATATTACATCTGTCAATTCCTTCAAAAATGCACTGTTGGTTCGCTGGAAAGACATACAGCTGTGGCTTCGTGACCTTATCTTGGAGGGAATGTATCTTGTTATGCTATGTATTTACAGACACAATTCTGATATGGAAACATAAACAGTCGACACTCCGAAAGTCATTCTGACGCGTTTGTTTACTTGATGGCAGACCAAACTTATCTTAATGTTCTGGTCAATGCATCTCGTACTTTTCCCTTGGTGCTCTTAGATACTATAGGATAGATAAAGTATTTATTTTTTAAATTAACTTGCTTTTCAAATTAATTGTCATAGAATCACTATCCGATTTTAAGAATCTAAAAGTGATTATTATTTGCTGTATATTGTTACAATTTGGTAACATTGCAAACATGTTAACACTAGTCTGCAACACATGGAACAGATGTAACACTTAATATGGCCTACGCCATATATATTCACTAAAAGTTAATACCAATGTATTCAATCAAAATATTAATAAAATAAAATGTAGACTACCAGCGGCTGAAGTCGAGGATAGAAACAAATGTTTCCGTCTTTATACGACCATTTTGACGTTGGGATAATACCATTTAATATGGCCTACGCCATATATATTCACTAAAAGTTAATACCAATGTATTCAATAAACATATTAATAAAATAAAATATAGACTACCAGCGGCTAAAGTCGAGGATAGAAACAAATGTTTCCGTCTTTATACGACCATTTTGACGTTGGGAAGATACCATAAGTTATTTACGTTTACGCCGTATGTAAATGAGAAAATGGGATGAAAAAGATAGAATGCAGAAAGTCAGTTTTTCGGGCCTTCGTCCACGAGAGTACTTGTCGACTGGGAGCCTTTATCTTTGTTTGGCTTGGACCTATGTTTGTTTACACCAGACAGCCTGATATCGTAATATAAACTGACAACACTCGCACAGATGTTATTTAGGTTCATGTATACAATACATGTGACCTGCAATTTCTGTCACATTACTACTGCCGTTGTAGTTCACAGGCACGAAATGTCTAAGTGTGATTTATTGTGTGGTTTAACAATTTATCTTGCATTTACTTTATAAAAATCGTTTTTGAATATTCTGATTGCAATGTGACTAGTAGGGTAAACGTAGTTTTGAGATCAGTTATATTTTATTTACTAATTGAAAACTGTAGTAAATAAAACCTACAGATTTTAGCGCAGTTTAGCTAAAAAGACTTATAATCGCACGATAATTAACATACACTAATTATTTCTTGTTCACTGATTGCACACCCTTAACTTTATATACAAGATATCATTTGACACATTATAAGCTTTATTTATGGAAACTGGCATTACAAATAATAACTCAATTTTGACAGGAGTATTTACACAGCGGCCCAGAACATTGTAGACATATTGGCTGTACAAAGGCAGCTTACAAAGTGTAACTAATCTTTCTATTTTTTGTTGCTGGACAAATTCTACATTGTTTATAACAATTTATAGAATTTTTTCATTAACGGATGGCTGAAAAGTCATTCTGCTGCCCCGCTAATGATACCATCCTTTTTAAAAGAACAAAAGGAAATAACACGAAAAGAGAAGAAAATTAATTACCCGAAGAAGAATGAGAAAACAAACTTAAAAGTTTAGATAGGCTAAGTAAAAATGGAGAGAAAATATATGGCACTTGGTTAGAAAAAATACATTTTTTTAAAATTTAATAAAAAATTTAATTTTTATAAAATTATCAATTTGGGACAAACGGTTATCTTTTCAAGTTGAATCGTTCAAGCATACAGTCTTTAAAACTCTTAAAGCACATGGACAGGCTGCATTGAAACACTGCTCCAAGTTATAAAGATTAGTTTGACAGACATGACGTAAACAAACGTGCTAGAACTGCTACCGGAGTGCCGCCTGTTTATATTTTCATATCACAAACATTTCTGTAAATAGATGTAGCATAACTTCTGTCCAAGATAAGGTCGCGAACCCGACTCTTTCTGTTGGTTATGTTGCATAGTTGGAAACATGCAAATTAAGGGCGATTTATTGTCAATGGGATATATTACCCCAAATCACCCCTTGGTAACCCCGTACATCCCCGACGAATTTTGATGACAAGTCACTAGGACCTTCGAAAATCTTCGAATGCCCATTTTTGGGCAATATTTTAGATTCTGGCAAGTTTTATCTCAATTCACCCACAGCGACACCCGCAGTCCAATCCCGGATTGCGCATGGCCAACTTCGGTGCTAGAATTAGACTCGGCATTATTAAAAACCCCAAATGATCATTTTATAACGATCTCTTGGCCTCTGACCTTTTTACCCCAATTCTCCCTTTGCTACTCCCGTAGAGCCCACACCCGTCCATCCCTGGTCTCTCGATGACGGTATTGAATTCAGCTTCCTCAAAAACCTCCGAGTGGTAAATTTCAAGTAATTTTTTGACTTTTGACATTTTTACCCCAAATCATCCCTTGGGCACTAACGTAGACTCACATACGTCCATCCCCGTTGATTTTCGATGACGCCATTGAATTCAGCACGCTCAGGAACCCCCGAGCGGTTATGTTCAAGCGATGTTTTTTTACTTCTGACATTTTCACCCCATTTCACCCCTTTGCTACTCGCGTGGAACCACAACAGTGGATCCCCGGTGACTTTCGGTGAAGGTATTGAATTCCGTATAATCTAAAATCCCCGAGTTTTTATTTTCTAGTAATTTTTTAACTTTTGACATTTCTACCCCAAATCATCCCTTTGGTACTAACGTAGAGTCACAACCGTTCATTCCCGGTGACTCTAGATGACGTCATTGAATTTAGCATCCTCAGAAACCACCGAACGGTCATTTTCCCGCGATTCTTTGTCATCTGATATTTTGACCCTAATTCAACCCCTTTGGTGCATGGGTTTACCTCACCAGTACATCCCCAGAAAGTTTCGATGACGGCATTGAATTCAGCATCCTCAAAAACCTACGAGTAGTTATTTTCCAGCGATTTTTTGACTTCTGAAATTTTCACCCCAATTCACCCCTTTAATACTCGCGTGGAACCATACCAGTCCATCCCCGGCAACTTTCGGTGACTGAACTACATACCGCCTTACCGAAAACCACCGAGTGGTTATTTTCTAGTTTTTTTTTTACTTTTGACTTTTTTACCCCAAATCATCCCTTTGGTACTTACGTAGAGTCACATCCGGTAAAACCCCAGTGACTCTAGATGACGCTATTGAATTTATCATTCTCAAAACCCCCTGAACGCTCATTATCCCGCGATTCTTAGGCATCTGACATTTTTACCCTAATTCAACCCCTTTGGTACGTGAGTTTAGCCTCACAAGTACATCCCGGGAGACTTCCGATGACGGCATTGAATTCAGCATCATCAAAAATCACCGAGGGGATATTTTTCAGCGATTTTTTCATCTTTGACATTCCCACCCCAATTCACCCCTTTGGTACTCTCTTGGAACCACACCAATGCATTTCCGGTGACTTTCGGTGACGGCATTGAATTCCGCCTTATCAGAATTCCCCAAGTTGTTATTTTCTAGTAATTTTTTGACTTTTGACATTTCTACCCCAAATCATTCCTTTGGCACTCACGTAGAGTCTCATCTGTTCATCCCCGGTGACTTTCGATGGCGGCATTGAATTCAGCATCCTCAAAAACCCCCGAGTGGTTATGTTCCAGCGATTTTTCAACTTTTGAGTTTTTCACCCTAATTCACCCCTTTTGTACCAGCGAGGAACCACGCCCGTGCATCCCCGGCGAGTTTCGGTGACGGCATTGAATTCCGACTTACCAAAAACCCCCGAGTGGTTATTTTCTAGTTATTTTTTTGACTTTTGACTTTTTTACCCCAATTCATCCCTTTGGTACCTACGTAGAGTCACATCCGGTCCACCCCGGTGACTCTAGATGACGCTATTGAATTTAGCATCCTCAAAAACCTCCGAACGGTCATTATCCCGCGATTCATAAGCGTCTGACATTTTTACCATAATTCAACCCCTTTTGTACATGGGTTTAGCCTCAGCAGTACATCCCCGGTGACTTTCGATGACGGCATTGAATTCAGCATACTCAAAAACCTCCGAGTGGTCACTTTTCAGCTATTCTTTGTCCAATTCAAATATATACTTTATGTAGTACGATTGATATCTATGTGGATGCCAGCAATGTTGCCAAGTTTGTGGCTGCCATAATGTTAGGAAATGGCTGAAATATACAGTAAATTTATATACAGGAGACGACTATGCTGCCTCTGGCGGAAATGTTAAGAACTTGTGATATACAAATCCCGTTCACTATGCTATCAATACGAGTACCGTTTGGTTATTACAAATTATTTTAAAAAAATTCAGAACGAACATAGAACTTCCAAATACAGTATAGCTCCAATTAAACACTTCTTTTTACACCTATTGACATGGTTTTTATTTCGATTATTGTCAAAGGGTGTTACTATATCATGGATTACTTTGTGGCAGCCGTATACGGCTGCCACAAGCACCCGGCTGCCAGTTTGAATGCAAAATGACCAATGTATTGTCTCCGTATTGTTAGCAGGCTGTATATATATATATATATATATATATATATATATATATATATATATGTGTGTGTGTGTGTGTGTGTGTGTGTGTGTGTGTGTGTGTGTGTGTGTGTGTGTGTGTGTGTGTGTGTGTGTGTGTGTGTGTGTGTGTGATTTTTTTGGTTTCACTGATTGTCACCGAAACCTTCATCATACAACCATAAAAAGTTGACATGGCTACCAAACAATATCGGATATAATATTCTAGGATTAAAAATGATTGAAAACAATGAAATGAACAAATTCGTAAAACTAAAGGTATCGAACCTTTATTCACAGCCTGTCAATGGGAAAGCATATACACTATAATTCAATTTTAAAGCCTATTTTAAGGAATTAAACTCTATAAATTAATAGAACTCTATTAATACCAGGGTATGTTAATAATTAAATCCATTTAACAATTCTAACGTATTATATTTAAACCTAGTTTAACCTACTTTCATCAATTTGGCCAATTTTACTACTTTTTATTATATTTAGTTTAAATTTTTGCAACATTAGACGCTGTCGCCTAAATACTTATTTTATAAAATATAATTTTTGAGACTGCCAATTTCACCGTTACAGTGTTTTTCAATTTAATTTGGGGCTTAGTTATCTAATTATTTTACTTAATAAAAAACCTTAGGACGTTTTCACAAGTATTTTCGTTATAAATAGCAAACTGTAACTATAATTACGGCTAAATTTAAGACAATTGATATATAACATTATTAACACAAGCACAAGGGAATAGCACAATAAAAACCTGCCAAAATGTTTTTTCTGAATGTTTGCTAATTTAAGTAAATTTCACCATTGTTTGCAAATAATGTTTCCCTGCAGATGAAGGGAAAAACTTTAATAACAAAGGATCGCATTTTGGAAAGGGCGGGCCAAAGGGTTAGGCAGAAGGGGGAATTAAAGGCATTCTTGAATGTCTAAAGTTCATAAAAGTTTGCACTTTATAATTATACAGTTTACACGTTTGGCCTTACAGATTAATTTGCAACATTGAATATCTTTATGTAAATATATAAATTTGAATGTCGTCATTAAATATATGAAGTAGAATATCTCCATGTAAATTTATGAAATTTAATATAACCCCATTTTGCGTTAGTTAAGACCATTTCAAGTTATACCACATAGTTTTGCAAAAAACATTACTTTGATGATAGTAGAATAACCGAAAAAATTAAACTCTCTTCACATTCTTAAAAATCGAGTGATCGTAACAGCCTACTTGTTTAAGAGTTTAATCGTTTGTTAGCAAAATACATTATTTTTCCATTACTTTTTCAAACACTTGGTGTTAGGGCTTTAGACTGTTTTACATTCACTTTCTCTAAATCTGAAATACAAATCATTCGCAACAAATAGGCCTATTTATCTAAATATTTTCTTTGTACGCTTTCCCACGTAATCTTCTGCTATTAAATGTATCTTGGCTTTGGTAAGTTATAATCAGATGTTTTTCCGCATTATAGTGATTTCAGCAACAACTTATTAGTAGAGAATTTAATGGAATCTATTACAAATAAATCGTAAGATTACATTATTTTGTTGAAATCTTGCTTCTTCATGTTTTGCTAGTACATATCTGTTTCCAAATTATTACAACCACATTTTCTAACAAGAAGCGCCCCAGCTACTCATATTATTAGTACTACTCCTCACGAGTATAAGACCAAAGTCTATACAAAGTCATATGATTCAAAATTCAGACTCCTGTGCTGATAACGGGGACAACCACAACGTGTGAAATAGCTTTAATAACGTTTAACGTTATTCTTTTGTATTACCGCCAAAAGGTTTTATTAGTTGCCACCAAGGACAGCACACTACTGTCCGTTTAATATCAGGTGTTCTCTACATACTGGATTTTTTCGGACTTTTTAAATTGAAATATAAAGTCAAATGGAGAGTCAATCAAATAAGAGAAGCCAAAGTGTGTGTCCTAAGGGAAATGTTAAATTTATCTACATCGATAAGTATAGATAAGTATCTACATTGTTCTGAACGCCTTTATAAAAGCTAATATAATATTAATAAATTCGTTATGTAGTAATAAAGATTATACAATAATAAAACTATTTCCATTCTCTGAGGATTTTATTTATTTTGTGTTGATTTATAACCTTGTGCATTTCTAATTATCTAATTATTATTTTTTTATTTTATACTTTATTGTTTTGTATTTACCTCATCTATAGGACATAAATTCGATTATTATATTGAACAAAATTATTTAGTATAATCTTCAATTAAGGTTTTATATTTTTAAAATGTATATTCACATTTTAATCAATAAAATACTAGAAATTATACAATTATTAATACTTAAAATCATCTTTCTTATGAAACATTCCATAATTATTTGTCCTTTTTTATAATTGGTAAAATAAATTTTATATTCGTATTTCGAGATTGAATTTTGTTAAAATACTGAATACAGAAAACAAATAGCTTTACGTTACAAGTGCGTGTATACGACATCGCTTCAATGCAAGTTGTCACAGACAGATAAAATGTTTATCTCATTCACCAAAGCAAATATTCTTTCATATGAAAGTATAGAATTACAGGCAGAAAATCAGAGCTTTTGATCTTCTCTTTTACCTTCAACTGTTCATAATACACATTTGTATACCTGGAAAAATGGTTTCAGAAAGATGCAAGGCTTTCATTGCCCCGATATACGTATAGCCACTTGAGAAATCACCTTTAGTCTGCTCGAAATCTTCACTTGCTAATTCATTTGAAAATGGGCTTTAGAATAATTGATAGAACAAGTAATTACTCTTTTTTCGAAAATACTAAAAGAAAAAGACTAGTTGTAAAATGTAAAACAATATTCATTTCTACAGACGTTTTCAAATTTTAGTGATTTCTAATAAATGTAGAGAAATGTTTTAAGAAGATAAATTCCATACATCTGAATCTATACGAGAGGCTGTTAGTCTATTTATTGTAGACCTGTCTGTATATTTAGACTCATTGTCTTACGAAAAGCAAAAACCAAAGGTCATGAAAAGCTAATTCCGACTTTGTCTGTAGTCAACTTAAATATAATCAATCTGTATCTTCCGTTACCCAAAATACACGGGAAGGGGGGAAATAAATATACCAGTAGTTCACTAATTCGAATTTGTACTCTAGTTAGCTATATTATTCAAATAACAATCTATATGAAGATAAAAGCCCAAATACAGACTGTGTTTAAGGTCATTTCTAATATTAGCACCCAACAATATCAGTGATTGGCTTATTCTGCTTAGTGTCTGTGATAAGGATAATTATTTTACCGAAATACAAATATACCCATCATGGGGTTATCCCGATCTTGTTCTCTAGGTAGCTCTAGTACTAATGTCGGAATTGAATATAGCAATCATAGTCTTATTCCGATTGTGTTTCTAGGTAACTCTAGTAGTAATGTCGGAATTGAATATAGCAATCATAGTCTTATTCCGATTGTGTTTCTAGGTAACTTTAGTAGTAATGTCGGAAGTGAATATAGCAATCATAGTGTTATTCCGATTGTGTCTCTAGGTAGCTCTAGTACTAATGTCGGAATTGAATATAGCAATCATAGCCTTATTCCGATTGTGTCTCTAGGTAGCTCTAGTACTAATGTCGAAATTGAATATAGCAATCATAGTGTTATTCCGATTGTGTTTCTAGGTAGCTCTAGTACTAATGTCGGAAGTGAATATAGCAATCATAGTGTTATTCCGATTGTGTCTCTAGGTAGCTCTAGTACTAATGTCGGAATTGAATATAGCAATCATAGCCTTATTCCGATTTTGTTTCTAGGTAGCTCTAGTACTAATGTCGGAATTGAATATAACAATCATAGTCTTATTCCGATTGTGTTTCTAGGTAGCTCTAGTACTAATGTCGGAATTGAATATAGCAATCATAGTCTTATTCCTATTGTGTCTCTAGGTAACTCTAGTACTAATGTCGGAATAGAATATAGCAATCATAGTCTTATTCCGATTGTGTTTCTAATATTCAAAACTGGTAATAAAGATAACAATGATACTTATAATAAATACAAAATTTAAAGTTTTATTTCGACTCGTGTCTCTAGTAAGCTCCAATTCTCCAGCGAGATATAAAAAGGTAGTGAATCATTTATTCTGATCTGTGTCTCTAGTTACTTGTAATACTCAAGCAGGATATGAGGACAGCAATGTAATAAATATAGCAAATATTAGCCTATTACAATCTGTGTCTCTAGTTATCTGAAATACTGAAGCAGAATATGAGGACAGCAATGTAATAAATATAGAAAATATTATCATATTACGATCTGTGTCTCTAGTTACCTGTGATACTGAAGCAGAATGTGAGGAGAGCAATGCAATAAATGTAGCAAATATAATCATATTACGATCTGTGTCTCTAGTTACCTGTAATACTTGCAACACTCTTAAAAATAAGGTGTTACATATAAATTCATTTATATATTTGATTTTTATTTAATAATTATATCGTCCCAATATAAAAGAAAATTTTTGTTTTCTTTGTACAATTGTAATTCTAGGGTACGTTTCGTAACGCCCCTAGCGGGTAAAAATGTAAAATATCTTACGAGTTGGTAGCTTCAGTTAAAAAACTGACACCCCCCCATGTGACGTAAGCATGGTCTGATATCGCCTGATCTGATGGACCAATCAAAAAATTCAAAATAATAACCAAGGGTGGGAAATTCCGTTGCCCTTGCAGAAGGCCCGTAGAAATTTGTAAGCTTCCAGTATTCAAAATTTAAGATGTCAAGGCGGGTACCAAATTTTATTAACGTAACTAAAGAAGAAGTCAGAAGCGATTATTCATATGTTTCAAATAAATAAAAGTTTATATAATTTTTGTTTAAGTGCGCGGATTTGCAAGAGCGATGTGTTAAGTGTTTAGTGATTCCAAAAGCCATGGGCAATGTTTAATATGTTTTAAAGTGTTTTATAAGTGCACAACCAGGTACGTTTTAGATAATAATAAAGAAAATGTATTTTAATGTTAAATAAGTTGAAGAATTTTTAATTGATAAACGGTTAACACATGAACGGTAGAAATTGTCCTTTGAATATTCATTTCTAAAAATTTAATTGGAAAACTTAAGTTACTACCTTCTCGATATATATAAATTTTAAAGGTTAATAAGTAATTAAAAAGTATGGAATAATTAGCAGTAATTAAAAGTAAATTACTCGACACATTGGTGTCATTTGTTCTTTTGTAATTTGCACTGATTAATAAATTGTATGACTTTGTATTTTAAAAATTTAAATTCTTATTTCAAAAGTAACCTAGAGCGTTACAAACTTTCAATTTTCATTCCAAGTAACCTCAACTGTTACATATGCGCGACTCTGCTGGTTTTGTTTGTTCCTAAAATCAACCGTTACATATGCGCGACTCTGCTCGAATGTAAATTACTGCTGTCATTTAAATTACTGCTTGTTTTTGTTGTTTTCTAAAATGTAAGTCTCATACTCTGCATGTTTTCTAAAAATGTATTAATTAATAAGTTGAATGATAATTACTGCTAACGAATTCTAAAGATTTATGCCATTCATGTGTTAATTAGGTAAGATGTGCAGCCCTTCTTAAAAATACTCGTCAGTGTGTAATAAAGTTATTTTCAAATAAATAAAATATCTAGCGATTTAAAACTAAATAAGTTGGTAAAAGACGAGTTAATTTTTTAACTAGAAATTAAAAATGTAAATGTTAGAACGGATAGTACCGTATATGTAATAAGAAAGATAGCCAATGATAAAAATTGTAAAGCCGATCCTGTTAATTTAATGTATTGGGTAAATAAAAGTTTCTCAGAGAAATTCAAAGTAAATGTTTAAAAATCATGATAAGTTAAAGAAGGAAACAAGAATTGTTGTGTTACCTACAATAAATGTTAAAATAAGTAGTAAATAAATTGTAATGTTCTATTGGACACTGGAGGTTCAATAAATATAATAAAAGAAGAATTTTGTTTTACATTGGTAAATTAAAAATTAGTTACGAGAATTGTAAATATACAGGATAAAGTTTCAGCAGCTAATAATACGAAGATAAAAAATAAAAGATAATTGCACTGTCAAAATTAAAGTTTAAAAAAAATGTTTATGGCAAGTAAAGTTTTAAATAGCAGACAGTTTAGATTGTAAAATGTCAGACGACCTAAATGATTTTTTAAAAAGGATAAAAAATTTTAAAGAAGATTTATTAATAATAATATGAATAAAGTCTTTTTTGTTGTGTACAATTAGCTTTATGTAATTCTTAAATTAAAGTATGGGATTTAATTTAAGTATAAAGTTAGTGGATTTTAAAAGTATGGGATTTGAAATTCAGAAAGGATTAAGATGTACTGAAGATGTATAAGATAACAAAGATGTTATAAGACAATTGTACAGGCTTAAAATTTTGCCAAAAGAGAGTAAATGTTATATAGACAAACAGTGTCGTGAAACAATGAACTCAGGGGCAAATATGGTAATTAGGTGGCTTACAAGCAGTGAGCAGGTTTATACAGCTAGATGAGAGGTTAGGATTGTTCACATAATATAAGACAAATTCAAAGAAAATGTAAGTAAAAGATATTTCTTAAAACTCTTGTGATTTTAATTTCTAAACCAAAATGTAAAGTAGAATTAAATAGTATAAAACGATGTATGGTTATAATTTAAACTGAAATTTAATTTTCAAAGTAAATTGGCTATGAAATATGAAGGTCCATATTAAATATTGTAAATTTTTTAATCATGTGTCTGTACTGTTCCAACAAGGTAATAACTTTAATAATATAAGAAAAGCTCATATAAAACGATTAAAATTGAAACAGAGACATTCTGAAAGGGGTAGATTATTTATTAGACGAATAAAAGAATGTTCAAAGTTAATGTTGGAAGATATTCAAGCTATTGTTTAATTTTTAAAAAGGGAATTGATTCATGAGGAAAATGGGATGTGCCTTGATATGCAGTTTTACAAAATCATGACGACACATTTACATAATTGCGTGTCGATAGGGCCCATTGACATGCAAATACACTACTACACGAGATAGACGATAAAAATCTCAAAAAGCATAATACTACACAAAGAGACTAAAATACATGACCAAAAAATTGTATATGAAGGTACAGTCCTAGTTTCTGTTTGGTTTCATTTCTTATTTTATTAATGCAAGAGCTTAGTCGAAATTTAAAATTAAAATTTTTATAGTAATGTTTGAAAGAAAATTTAAGAATAATGAATTGAAATAAAGTCCTTGTTGAGTCAACAACTAGCTGTATAGTTTTTTTTAAATCAAAGTATGGGCTTTGATTTAAGAATAAGGCATTTGGATTCAAAATATGGGTTTTGAAATCCAGGGTTGTTTGTATAAGATGTACGAAGTTTGTAAAAATAACAGAGAAGTTATAAAGCAATGGTGCAGTCTTAGTTTGTAAATTGAGAGAGAATTTTTGAGAAAATATATATAGCGTCGTTTAAATGTGGTAATTTGTAGCTTACAGGGAGTAAGCAGTTTTGCAGATCACAGGGAGTGGACTGTGATAAATACAGCTAGATGAAAAGTAAGGTTTGTTGACACAAAAAGAGACATTTTTCAAGAAAATGTAATTAATAAATAATTTGAAAGGTTTTTTTAATAAAGAAATAATTTGTTTGAAAATTAATAAGATATTGAAAGAGTAAAGAATTTAAAAATTAAGAAGATATAAATTTGTATTCTTAAGGTTTATGAAACAGAATGATCACAAGAAACAAAAGCCTGACATGAAGTCAGATTTTAATAAAAGTAATTGAAGTGTGTAATATTTTTAAAAGTTTTAAAATTTGAAATGTATAGAATGTCTTTGTAATAGATCGCTGTGAAACCGGTAGTTTTTTAAAAGAGCCTATGTGTGAGAAAGCGGATATGCTTCCGTAGTTGTACAACTTGTCAAGCGCTAGGGAGAATACCAAGCATTTCATAGTGGGGAATGTAGGTGAACAAAAACATCCGTTGGCCAGTCAATGTTTATATTTATACTATAGTACGTATAAAATTTTGTTCAATTGTAAAAGGGGACTGCACACACTCATGTATAAAATGTTGAAGTAGAAATAAGATGTAATGTCGAACAAAAATTTTTTTTTCAGGTCGACAAGAGAAAATGTAACACTCTTAAAAATAAGGTGTTACATATAAATTCATTTATATATTTATTTTTATTTAATAATTAAATCGTCCCAATATAAAAGAAATTTTTTTTTTCTTTGTACAATTGTAATTCTAAGGTACGTTTCGTAGCGCCCCTAGCGGGTAAAAATGTAAAATATCGTACGAGTTGGTAGCTTAAGGTAAAAAAACTGACATCCCCCCCATTTGACGTAAGCATGTTCTGATATCGCCTGATCTGATGGACCAATCAAAAAATTCAAAATAATAATCAAGGGTGGGAAATTCCGTTGGCGTGCCCTTGCAGAAGGCCCACTCCTCCAGAGGTTCTTGACAGAACAGACGTAATGGCATTTTCGGACATAATTTAGAAATTTGTAAGCTTCCAGTATTCAAAATTTAAGATGTCAAGGCCGTTACCAAATTTTATTAACGTAACTAAAGAAGAAGTCAGAAGCGATTATTCATATGTTTCAAATAAATAAAAGTTTATATAATTTTTGTTTAAGTGCGCGGATTTGCAAGAGCGATGTGTTAAGTGTTTAGTGATTTCAAAAGCCATAGGCAATGTTTAATATGTTTTAAAGTGTTTTATAAGTGCACAACTAGGTACGTTTTAGATAATAATAAAGAAAATGTATTTTAATGTTAACTAAGTTGAAGAATTTTTAATTGATAAACGGTTAAAACATGAACGGTAGAAATTGTCCTTTGAATATTCATTTCTAAAAATTTAATTGGAAAACTTAAGTTACTACCTTCTCGATATATATAAATTTTAAAGGTTAATAAGTAATTAAAAAGTATGGAATAATTAGCAGTAATTAAAAGTAAATTACTCGACACATTGGTGTCATTTGTTCTTTTGTAATTTGTCACTGATTAATAAATTGTATGACTTTGTATTTTAAAAATTTAAATTCTTATTTCAAAAGTAACCTAGAGCGTTACAAACTTTCAATTTTCATTCCAAGTAACCTCAACTGTTACATATGCGCGTAATTTTCATTTCAAGTAACCTAGTTTTGCTTTCCGAAGATATCAGAAGATCGTTTACAGAAAAACATTATTATGCCTGGCTGAAACGGAGAACTAGGAGCCCCTGGTAAGTAAGGTTAATTAATTTGTTAATTAGTAATTAACACACATTTTTAATAAAGGCCTGATAAATACTCACCCCAGGAAAAAAGGCTCAACTGTTACATACGGAAGCAGAATATGAGGACAGCAATGTAATAAATATAGCAAATATTAAGCTATTACCATCTGAGTCTTTCGTTAGCTCTAATGTTTAAACTGGAAATAAAGATACCAGTCATTCGATATTCCGAACTGTGACTATTCCTGGCCCAAATACGCAAGCGGAAAATAAAAATAGCAATGGTTGGCAACTTTCCATCTCTTGTTTTAGCTATAATAACGAAGCGGGAAATAAATGTAGCAATGTTACACTCATTCCGAATTGTGTCTCTAGTTATCTCTAATACTCATTCGGGAAATAAGTATAACATTGAAATAAATATTACAATTATCGGCCCAATTTCATCTTTGTCTCTCATTAACCGTAATATTTAAACATATATTTAAATATATAATAATAGGTGGATGTTCCAACCTGTGATTCTAGTAACCCCAATTACTCAAGCGGAAAATAATTGGTGCCATATTCCAATCCATGTCTCTGGCTAGCTCTAGTAACGAAGCGGGAAATGAAGATATCAATGATTCACTTTTTCCAATCTACGTTTCCAGTTAACTGGAGTTAATACTTTAATTGGAAATCAAGATAGCAATGATTCACATAATCCCATCTTTGACTCTCATTAGCTCTGATACTTAAGGGGGAAATAGATATCGAAATGGTTGCCATATTCCGGTCTGGTTAGGTCTAGTACTCAATACATAAAGAAGATGAATTGGTTTCCCCAATGATAAAGCGTATCATTATTTAGCCATATTAGTTTAAACGGGACTAAAAGCCGTGCAAAGTCCTTTCTGAGCTCTATCTCTAGGTAGCTGTATTATCAATAAAGCCGGTAACTAACTACGAACAGTAAAGTATTGATTTACAACTTGCATGATTCTTTTAGTCAACTATAATATTAACAGGTCTGACATTAAAAGAGTGATGAATGGAACTAAATGTCTGCCTTATGTTAAGTCTAAAATTCCATTCAGATGGTCCATTAAGAACAATGATCTGAATTTTGTTTTTAATTAGACAGAAGTGATTGTTTGATTATTAAATTTATTACTTTACTTTTATTATATAATGTACTTATTTTTGTAGAGGTTTACAGGCCTATGTAATAAAAAATGTTTAGTATTAAAACGACGTTTGGAAAAGACAAGGCAAGAGAGCTCAAAATATTTTGAAGTTGACGAGGGTCTGAGGCTTGGAAGCAGTTTATCTACCACCCTTCTTGAGATTTAACCCCTGAGCTCTAAGACATTGCTACAACAAGATCTAGTAGAGCGAACAAACAAATTAAGGAGTACAACTCCATTATTTTTCATGCAATACGGGTTGTAGCTCACGATATTGGCGATTTGGTTTGAAATATAAGTTATGTATTTGGTCAGTGGAATAGTTTATCTAATGGAAATTATAACAAGAAAGCAGAATATATTGACAGTGAGCTGGGTACAAAACTACTATACCATGTTTCGAAACGTGGTCCAGAATATTAACAGAAAACTGGATTAGCAGTGACAGAGAAAGGAAATCTTTTTCTTTATTTTATTATTTTATACAGATTCAAACAGACATTCATGCTGTTCGTTTTTTTTATTTTTATTCAAACAACTTCATTGGGGGTAATAAATAAATTATTCCGTAGTCTAAATGAGAACAAAATAAGAAATATTGTAAGAAAATTATTCACCCAACATCAGTGTAAAAACTTGCCAGTATAAAAGCAGCACTCACAATTAATTTCCCAAGTGCTCAGAAGAAGAAAAGATATATCGTGGGACGTTTTTACATTTGTTCTACTTTCTGGGCACTTTTTCCATTTGAACATTCATTAGAAAAGTTAAATTGAAGATCAGTTTCAAACAATTTCACAAGATTTCCTTCGGAATTTGTTTCACTGAACTATTTACAACGAAGCAAAAACATCGAAAAGTGTTTTGTTGTATATTATTTTATATTTATAAATATATTTTGTAACAATATGACATTATTATTCCATAAATTTGCTGAAGTCTAAATTTTTCAAACTAAGATACTGCAGATTCAATAACCAACCGCAATTAGTTCTATTGGGGATGGGATCGCTTAACTAAAACGAGATCGATATTATTCTTATGTTTTTCAAACACTTATTTAAATTCTAATTTTAACAAGTCGACAATTGATTGCTTGTAAACGTAAAGTTTTTGCCGATCGTCTTGAGCAATTAAGTCGAATTGAAGTCTAGAAGTTATATACACAAACAAAATAAAACCATTTAAGGTTAAATTTTCATTAACATAATGTGAACGTGTAGAATCGAGATGAAAAATGTTTCAACTCGATTTTAAAACACAAAGTCATTGCCTCATAAGAAAGTAAAATGACACTGTATTTTAACACAGAAGTGAAATGTATTTACTGTAGAGTGAAATGACAACATTTTTCTAATACAATAGAATCCTCTTTAATGAATATACTATAGCTGAAACGTATTTCGACAGAAAACTGTGAAACTGTTCTATGAAAAAAGTACCCACTATGAGTCATTTGCATAATACTTCAATGAATCAAACGACAAAGAACTCGATTACACGAAAGATGCGTACACCAGGATTATTGAAAAAGATGCGTACAGCATCAATTGTTGACAGAAGACAAGGGTAAGCTATGACGTCAGAACATTGTGACAGGTGAAAAATGCGTGCAACGTTTAGGCAATCACGAATCTTCTAAAATCATTGAGTTACTTTAATGAGTTTATCTCTGAGCTGAACTTAGATGTCGTTTAGTTTTTTGGTGCTGGATATCCTTAAAACTTATCTATTAAACCTGATATTCATCACACTTTTCCAGGCTTTGGACTGGCAAAATGATAGAGATATCTTGCGCTATCATTTTTGCATGTTTAAAATAAGCTTGTTACTTCGGTAATTTTCTTATATTTTTAATTTTTTAAATTGTTTTTCATTTTACACACATTTAAATTTTATTCTATATTTTAAATTGACCAATT
The DNA here is from genome assembly GCA_036971475.1 of Prosapia bicincta. Lineage (NCBI taxonomy): Eukaryota > Metazoa > Arthropoda > Insecta > Hemiptera > Cercopidae > Prosapia > Prosapia bicincta. Next base: position 240,549,082 of record JBAIZL010000004.1, on the reverse strand, counting down.
TATTTGATTTTACGATCTGCTATCTTGTGTCTAATATAATCTATATTTTCGCTTGTCAAATGTATGACTAACCCTCGTCAATTGTAATTGTTTCTTCATGTGCGCATATTTCGCTCTACACATCTTTCGCTGTACTCATTTTTCGTTCTACCAACAGCTCCCCGTGAGATTGCAAAACCGGCTACTTATTTCCGGTTCATCGAGGAATATGGTGCCTTCTGCATATTCAATTTATTCAAGAACCGATTACACGAATTTATTACCCATTCTGGTGGTTTCACAACAATAAGAAAATTAGATTTTGAACAGCCTTTAGGAATATGTATCATGCTTGTACTGAATTACCTTATGGGCTTTCAATTTAATTGTACAAAAACTGAATCTATAATATCTAATTAGGTTGTACTTATTTCGAATTGGGTATCTCGGACGATCCTCAGAGTCTTCGTGCGTGAACGCCATGATCCACTTTGTTTCCAGGCATGCCTTCCTCTTATCCGATCACCTCCGGCTCCCAAGATTGGGCTCCTTCTCGAGCTCCTCGAAATCCTACCCTCTCAGGCTTCCTGAGCTTCTCTTCTCGACTGCCAACACCTCATTCTCTATCAGGTTTCATTAACGTCCCTGATCGACTGTCAAAACTAATCCCCTTCCTCCCTTCCATCGCTTCCCTATCTTCTACATTTAGCAATTATTATTCTTTATCTTGATTTAGCCCATTCTAGCTGTTTTGCATTTGCTTTGTAGTCTTAAATTACTTTTGTCACTCTTTCCACGCGCCTATCTTTGGAAATTACTGCTTCGCTGACAAAGAATCTACTTTGGAAATTATGAGGTTATAGGTTTGCACCTCATTAATCTACTTCTCTGTCACGTCATTGTTCTACTTCCCAGTTTAGAAGTTTTTTTTTAATGTTAAATACTATTTATCTTTTAATCTATATCTATCTTTAAAACACAGCAGTTCTAGAGGCTATAAATTTACAATGAATGTATATAAATAAATAAATAAATAAATATATATATATATATATATATATATATATATTTATATATATATATATATATATATAAATCTTTGCATAAACATTTTTTGAGAAGTTTATCAAACATAATTGACTAGTGTAATTGGCTTTTAAAGTCGCAAGTGTTTATTATTTTATTGTGTAAAGTAGTTATTGTTTACCGTATTGTTAATTAGAGTTTAGGTGGCAAAAACAATTAACAAAAGATCGATACTAAAAGATTCGACTTGAAATTCCACTAAACATTAGTTTATTCAGTCACATTAGCTACGGTGGTCATTATTGATGGGGTTCCACTGAAAGTCATCGCCCATCAAACCTATCAAGAATGATGGCGACATGGTTGCCAAACTTAGTCTGGTTGAATAAATTAGGGTTTAGTTAGATTTGAAGTGCAATAATTTAGTAAATATTTTTATATTTATTGTTGCTATTATTTTTGTATTAGTTTTTATTCCTTCTACCTAAGATATTGATATTCTAAATAGTCTTTACATTAGTTATACGAGCTGTACCCTGCCACGTTTTGCTGTGTCGGGCCTCATGTGGTTTCGTCGATGAGAAATAAGGAACAAAACAAAGCATAGGTTTTACAAAAGTTTAATTTTGCAGTTACTCCGGAGTTATGACAATACAGTGCTAAGGATATGCAATTTTATTATCAAATCGTTACCCAAATCAGTTTGATGAGAAATGTTTGCCCATTTCCTTCTGGCGCATGCAAAAAGTTCCTCTCAACTCCACCATTTATCAGTTGCACTATGCGATCATAATCGCTTTTACGTTCACACGTTAATTTGTTAATACTTGATTGGACACTTGGCTGGAGATCACTGATGTTTTAACCTTGTTTGTACCCAAATTCACATGTTATGAAGCAGTCGCAGGTTCGATAGGTACTAGCATTTGTAGATAACCTCTACTTCTGATTTGGCAAAGGGCGCAGCTCAATCTCAAAGTACCTTAATGAAGGTGAATGATTAATTCACAATACCTTACAGATCTGAATGGAATATAAGGGGGTGCGTGCATTTTCGTTAATAAATAATGTAATTCAGAACAAGTGTCTTTTCGCATGTGACTGTAGTAGGTGTTAGCGCGTATAGCGAGTGTTACATTCCTTCTTGGCAGAGGGCGATTGCCGGTACACAGCTGATCGTTGAAGAAGCCGATTTGTTGCGGTTGCAGCTATATTACTGACGCGAAAAATAGTTAAAAACCTTTAGAAAAGATTCTATGTCACGTCAGAATTTAAACATAATTGCTACAGAACATTTTGAGCTATTGGAACGTACATAAATTAACTTACCTTTTTTTACATACAAAGAGTAATTAGTTTGGGGATATAGGTACTTACCTTTTTTGCGATAAAATTAATAATATGGAAACACAATTTCAGCTATTTTACTCATAATTGGTTAAAATAATTCAGTGAAGTTTTCTGTCAAGGAATATCTGTTATGCTATAGGCCTTATTCTGGAAAAGAGTTAGACGAAATATTTTAGAAGAATAATGGAAGATTCTGGAATTCAGTTAACTGAGGTTCACTTGACCGCTCCCCTTTTCTCACGCAACGAGTTTTACCAGGTCAGTCCTAATCGATCACATCCAGGTTCTTCTACACATCGTATTTATTATATTCACAGAGCTTGCATTCTTCTGATTTCTATCATCTTTCAAACGTTGTCATCGTTGTATCATGACATTCACTATATAGATATTTATAGGTTTAATAATTTCGTACCTTATAACTTTATAGTTGTACAAATCTTGAGAACCATATTTAAGAATTAACATTTTTAATTGTAACCACAAACAGTTGTTTACTCTACAAATTAAAAATATATAAAATAATAGAAACTCCTCGTCTTAGCAAAATCACATTGGCATAGGTTATCATTTTTTTATAAAATAGTCTCCTTTTATAAAAGTAATATAGGTTTTACTTATGTTTAAGAACACAAATATTTTGATAATGATGTACTACACTAGTACAAAATATAGTTCATTTCTCCATAAGTTACTAAGAGCTACCAGTATTTAAACTGTTCAATATCTAAGGCTATTATATAAAAAGTAAGCACCAAAATTATGTGTACCTAAAGGTTTAGTGTATAAAAATTATGTTTAAAAAAAATATTGAAATTGTAAAACACAGAAATTACTTAACTAAAAAAAACTTAAAGTCAATTCTTACTGAGATAAAAAAAATTCTTTATTACTTCTTATTTTATGAGTAGCGTTGCCCAGCGCACGTTGCTGCCTCCGAAATCATAATATTTGCAACAAGAAAAGCAAATCAAACATCTAAATAATTATATTTCTTTTTATGCAATGCTAGAGGATAGACAATGTTTTTGTTCATTTCATTAGAAGTATAAACATACAAATTCTAGGTTACATACATCCACTATATGTTAAAAACCATTTATTTGAACTTCATTGGATGAATAAAAAGTTACTTTATTAGGGATTGAAAGCTTGCACAGTATATGTATATATATTAATTCAAATATATATATATATATATAATTAATAAATTTTAAATATTTCAAAAACTAGAATACTTTAAATGAATATATTTATTCAAAGCTTTTCGCCGAAAAAATAGTACCAGCATCTTCAGGAAAATAATTATCTAATAAAATATTTTTACAGAATTAAATCATATGTGCTACAAATCATATGTTTATAAGTATTGCACTTTATGTAATTTTTTCTATAACATCAATGACCTTATAAATAGATTGGTGCCTTGATCTCACTTGAATTTGTTCATCAATTAATTTGTCTTAAACTTTATGCTTATAAATTTCCAATGTTTCAAATATTAACATTTTTAATCTATTATTTATTTCTTTTAATAATTTCATATTTTCTATTTCCGGAAACTCGTGTCCATTATTAATACAATGCATAACTAAATTTCATTTGTATATGTTTGGTTTGATAAAAGCATTTAAATGTTCTTTGTATCTTTCTTTTAATTTCTTTTTTGTTTGTCCTACATATAATTTATTACAAGTTTGACATTTTATATTATATACTTCATTTCTTTCGTGCATATTATTTATCTTATTATATATCTTATGCATATCTTTATCGGCGAAAAGCTTTGAATAAATATATTCATTAAAAGTATTCTTGTTTTTGAAATATTTTTAATTTATTAACTATAATACAAGAAAACATATCACCATATACAATATATATATATATATATATATATATATATATATATATATATATATATACATAAATATATATATATATATAAATATATA
>JBAIZL010000004.1:240342272-240539772 GCA_036971475.1 Prosapia bicincta | reverse complement strand
TGCTTATTGCGAAATATTAATTTATCATTCACAAAATTTAAATTAATTTTTAATTCTTTTATGTTATCTAATCCAAGGAGTAAGTCAAAATCTTTATGGAAATCAAATAAATAGAATTTGGTTGTTTTTTTTCCCAAAAGTGGTAGTGTACAACTGTATTTTTCTTTTGATACTCCATGAGCTGTACTCACTTCAAATGGTTCTTTTTTTAGGGTGTTTTTGAAAAATTGGAAAGCTATTGATTTTTTTATAAATGATCTCGTGCTTCCGGAGTCAATCAGCATCTTTAGGTTGGTCTTGGGATCGTGGATGTACGGTAGTTCGTTTGTGTCGTCTTCGATATGCATTATGGAAAATGTCTTTTTATTGTGGTTAGTCCTAAAAAATGATTTTGGGTATGATTGTCTTCTTGAGTGAATCCACATGCGTTTTCCTCTTGCGTTGAATCATCAAAGTCTATGTAGCTGTCAGGGTCCTCTTGCGGTTCATAATCTGTTTGTTCAGTCAGATAAGAGTTAGTCATCTGTTCAGTCAATCGATTCATAGTTTGATCGTAATTTTCTTCTTCTATTGGTTTCCCTGTCATCTGATAAAGTCTATTTTGTCTAATTGTGTTCCCTGTTTGACGTGTGGAAATGCTCATTGGTTCTGGTTCAAATTTTTGATGAACTTTTAATGGTGTGTAATTGTTAGACTGTCTCGGTTGTTGATTTTGCTGTACGTATGAGTTAGGTTTAGTAAATTGGTTAGGATTATTTTGGTAGTTGGGCCTATAATTTTGGAAGGTTTGTTTGTTAGGAAGGGGTTTGCGACTAGGCGGGTATTGTGGGGCCCTAGGTGGAACGTTCTGTTTAATATTTTGAAATAATTTGTTATTTTTAAATTGAAAGTCATTAGTAAGCATGTTAAGGGCTTCGCTAAGAGAATCTGGATTTTTGGTGCGCATTAGCGATCCTACGGGTTCATGTAAACCTCTAAGGAGAACTCTTAACCCTAATTTCTGTACATATTCTATCAAAACATCTTTGGCCAATTGTCTTTGAGGCTCTTTATTAATAAAAAATGAAATCTGTAAATTTAATAGTTTATGAATTCTCTCATAAAATTTAAAAGGTGATTTAATTTTTTCTTGTTTTAACTCAGCCATTTCTAAATTCAAAGTAAATCAATCTCTTTCGTCTGAATAGCTGGTTATTAATACTTTTTTAATCTCATACCAATTATATGAATTTGAGTTTAGTACCATTTCTAAAGCTTGGCCTTTTAATTTAGCTAGTATAGAAGAAAATAAATATTCATTTTGAAAATCCTCTGGATTTTCGTTTACATAAAACTTATTTACTACTTTATCATATATTGAAATAAATCTGTGGAGCATAGTGGGCTCTCCACTATACTCATGGAATCATATCAAGATATTCCTTCTTTAATGTTGGCGTTGCCATTTTAAAATATTATTTTCTTTAAAATAATAAAATTAAAATCAATTACATAAAATTAAAAAGTATTTACTCTACTTTTTCTTAACTCTATTTCTTACGATCTACTTACAAGTGGATCCAAAATAATTTGCTCAATTGACTACTATTTCACTTTTCACTTTTCACTTACACGATATTCACTCGTGCTCTTAATAGATATGCGCTCTATTAAGTTGTTGTAGATATTCACTCTACTAAAGTTTTCTTGATGTCGTTACAGATATGCGCTCTGTAATGAATCGAATTTTTGCAGTATCTCGGTTAACGATTGAAATCGATCAAAATTATGTTCATTAATTCTCCCGAGATGTCCTACCGACTGCGCCAGTTACGTGTTATATTAAGCACGAAAGGTTTTTAAAAAATGATTTTATTTTTACAAATCTTTGTTGAATTTAATAAACAATTAATTTGGAAAACTGTTACATAAATTATACTTAATAAAACAATTCAAATACAACTGATATACATACAGTTGGAGCGGAAAACGTCTGTGCGATACAGAGGCGACTTACACACTGCCGGGGCTTTGTTCTCACCACCTATATAATACAAAAGCTGCGTAAGCAGGAATTTTCCTAGCACGCATTTAATTATGAAATGTTCACATAAAATGTTCATATAACTTTTATATATATATATATATATATATATATATATATATATATATATATATATATATATATTGTAATCCTTGGAAGAATCATTTTTTCTTGTTGAATATGTATGGTGAAATAAAACAACTTTCATAAACAAGAATATATTACACTCATTTTAATGTTCATTGAAGCTTTTCGCTAATTTACATTATCAGCATTTTCAAAACTTATGTCACTGTCCAGTTATGTGACTACAGTAAGACGAATATAATTGTACTATGCTCAGTAAACCTAGTCTTAGTTATCTTATCTGTTAGATAAATATACTTTAATATTTCCATTTGTCCTAATCTTTTATTTTTAAAATGTCATCAAATATGCTAAAGATAGTATTATGGTTTGATTTTATCTGGACTTGTTCCTCTATTAGTGTGTTCTTAATTTTATTTTTATATATTACTAAGTTTTCTATTATATTTATTTTTAAACCTTTTTGTACATGTTTAATTAATTTCATATTACTATTATCTTGAAAATCGTGATTCCTTTCTATACAGTGTGTTGCAAGATTAGATTTATAAATACACTGTATGTGGTTTTTTAAATGCATTTAAATGTTGCTTGTAATGGTCCATTATTCTCTTTTTTGTTTGTACTATATAACATTTTTGACATTTTGAAAAGGTAATACTATATACGCAGTTTATATTAATTTTATTTATTTCAATGTTTGTATTTATTATATTATTAATTGTGTTATTAGTGTAAAAAGCTATTTTGACATTAGTGCCTTTAAATAATTTTATAATGGGTTTGATTTAATAACCGGTAAAAAAGAATTGGGTCCAACTAAATTCTATAATATTTTTTGAATAATATCTATTATTTACATTATTATCCATTCTTTTAAGGATCATATTATTGAATTTATTATTGGTTTCATTTTTATATCTTTTTTGTATTGCGATTTGTTGCATAGTATTTAGATCTTTCAACTTATTTATCGGGTTTAATGGAATTCGGTTCATTCTGTATGATAAATTATAGAAACATGCCATTGTTTGATTGTACGGATGGTTTGAATGATTAGGAATTGTTTCAACTGTTTGAGTGGGTTTTCTAAATATCGTGAAATTTAATTTATTATTTTTGTTATAAATGGTGATATTTAAACATTAAGAGATCATAGACCGAATTGACCATTATTTCGGCTGGGGTAAAGGTTCTGTAGGGGTATGGTATGCCTGTCTGGCCTAATCAATCTGGAGTGGGACGGCTTCAAGGGCACAAGAACTGGCATCGGTCTAGAGAATAACGGGTTGGGAAAAATATGCCGTTCCTAATACAGGAGGTGGTGAAATGACTTCTCTTAGACTCTGGAAGGATCTCTCTTGCTCTTTGTTCCAGAAGAACGGTTGTGGCTTCTTCCTAAACAAGTTCAGAGGTCATGCTATTTTAGAGAATATGTGGATAAATTACGAGAAGAATTCTGTCATTCCTATAAATTGGGCTATTACTTTGGCATTCTTTGTTTGGGGGAAATTCATGAAGGCTTTAGTTCGATTGGGATTGACGTTTACGTCACAGGACGAAACTATTTGCCTTGGAAACTAATCTTTTCTACCTCAAACTTAACACCTTTTCGGGATTAACCACCAAGTTACCCCGGCATAGTCGGATTAGCACTTTTTAGAGATACGCAACATGTTCCTCCCAAGTATTGGAATATACCACTAGGTCATCTAGGTAGTTGAACACGTACTGGAATTTAATATTTGAAAATACTTAGTCTAAGAGAATTGTAAATACTTGAGCTTCAGTACTTAGACCAAAAGAAACGCGAGTGAATTGATAAAGCAGTCAAGCAGTACAGAAACTAGTGACATGTTTCGATTTATGTGAGAGCGGAATCTGGTGATACGCAGAGTTGAGGTTGCAAATGGACAAATATTTGGCTCCAGTAAACCAACTGAAACTATTGCGATTAGGTATTGTTTCAACTGTTTGAGTGGGTTTTCTAAATATTGTGAAATTTAATTCATTATTTTCCTTATAAATGGTGATATCTAAGAGGTTTATAGCATCAAGTTTTTCTATTTCGAAAGTGAACTGTATTTTGTGTATTGTATTTATTTCGGTAATTATTTGGTTTAAAATTATTGCATTATTTGTAGAAATATACACGTCATCATTCACATATCTCCACAGCCAAGGTTTTGCAGGTACATTCCTAACATTATACTTGAGAGGGGTGATCCTATTGCTAAACCATCTATTTGTTTATATATCTTATTATTAAATATGATATAGTTTTGGTTTATTATGATTTATAGGCTTTTGTAATTTGGTTTGTGTATTTGTGTTTGATCAGTTTTAAGATCAGTTAATTTGTTTTTATTATTTGGATGGTTTCGTTTATTGGTACATTAGTGTACATTTTTGTGATATCAAATGATATAAATTTAGTGTTTCTGGTTATGTTTTTTGTTTTTAGTCAGTTGGTTAGTTTAATTGAGTTTTTATGGTGTATTTATTTTCCAGTTTAAGTTGGTGCTTTAGGTTATTGGCGATTATTTGTGATATTTAATAGGCAGGTGCATTTTTGAAATTTAATAGGGATCTTATGGGATTGTTGACTTTATGTATTTTTATGAAGGCGTTCATTTTAGGAGGCTATGGGTTGTTTATTGTGTATTGGTAAGGGTTTTTATGGCTGAATAAATTGTTATTGTTTTTTGTGTTTTGTTTTTTTTACAAACAAATACAAATTTATAAACATAAAAATAATATCATAAACGATGAAATAGAAATAAAATAAAAAAACAATAAATTATTCATCCTAATAGACAAAATTCACCCCAAGACAAACTTAAAATATTCCCACAGTGCAGTTAATCCGAAAAAAAAACAATAACGGTACAACACGTGACAACGAAAATTCCACACCTGGCCGTCAACTACAACCCCCGGTCAGTGATTCTTGATAATGGAGATACTATCAATCATTGAAGGGTAACTCGTATAATTACCAAGTAAGAATTTGGTTTAAGTGCATATAGTGAAAGTGAGTGAATACAAGAAAACAGTGTTGCAGAGTTAAAAATACACACACACACACAAGTCCTAGAAATTTGGGGAAACGAAAAGGAGGACCCCATGAATTTTCTCAATGAGATCGAAGAACTCTGAGGAAATCGATGACATTATGGATGAGGCGACCAAATTGAAAATCGTCGAGAAATACTTAAAGGGCTCAGCGGATGCATGGTGGAAGGTGATAAAAATGGGGACAGAAACCTATGACCAATTTAGGGAGGCATTTGTCAAGCATTTTTGGAGCTTCCACCAACAGGAACGGGTTAGGCGGCAGATCAATCACGGTCGACGCTATCCTAAAGGCCCAATTAGCATGGCAGAGTACTTTGTCATGATGATAAACCGCGCAAAAAATTTAAATCTGGTTATACCTGAACAACACCTGATTCTCATGATTATGAGGCATTTCGGAAGTAATTAGGCAATTAGCGAGCGTAGGAAACCCTACTAACAATATAAAAAATGTCATTATTTTCATACAACAGATAGATAATATTTAAGAAAGTGATAGGAAAGGTAACGGAAATGGGAATCACAATACCACCAGGGGTTCACAAAGGGAGGTCACGTCCAACCAGAAACCTAACCCTAACCAGTGATCCTATGGTGACACCAAAGAAAAGCCCAAATCCAAGTATGTTCAAAAAACAGATCCTTTCTCAGCCATCCCGGGACTTAGTAACCAACATTAAAAAAACTAGGAAATAGCATCTCTGGTCGGTGTAATAAGAGGAGTTTGCCCAGGCTAGGGATCCAGCACAATCATGAAAATAGGGATGTATAATCCATCGTCAACATGTCGTATCTAATGTCCGTTGGGGTCGTGTGTTTTTATGTTTTTTTTAACCAAAACCAGCCCTGTGGACCGCCTTTGTTAACCTATTCTATCAATATATAGGTTTAACCCGTAACTTTCACTTCCACTATTGCATTTTAAAATCTTTATTTTAAATCATTTTGCTGATTTTGCCTTCTTTTGTAAAATCTGTTTATTTTGAGACTGTTTTTGGCCGTCTCAACACACACACACACAGACACTCATACACACACACACACTGCAACGGTCTGAATTACCTTTAAAATTAGGAAATTAATAATTTCCTATTGTTTAAATGACAATTTTAATATTTGAATAATAAGGTTTTAATTTATGGTATAATAAACATAGAAAAGTGTCAAGAAGTCAGTAAAATTTTGAAAAAGTATTATTAAGAGAAATTAAAAATTATGATAGCATTAAAATGTAATAACTAACTAAATTTGACAAACGAGAGTGAAGTGAAAATATTCTAAGTGCCGAAAAATGCTAACTTGAGAACTAGGTCACGTAGAACTATCATCGACATTTTGAAATGACCAGAAAAATCCATAATAAACAATAGTGAAAAAGAATTTAAATAACTTAAATAACAAAAAAAGTTACAGCCGTTTTAAAAATAAAAGACATTCTTAAGTGTTCTAAAACAGATAAAAAAATTAAGCAGGTTAAAACTAATACGTTGTCCCACCCGCCCGTACAAGAAACAAGCACGGAGATAGCGACGAGTTTAGAGCGGAGGGGAAGGGTTACATAGCCGCAATAAATACAGGAACTTTGGGACCTGTAAGGCAGTCTGTAAAAACTTTTACTACGAGGTGCTAATGGTCGTAATGTCGGTCAGCACCTAGGAACACCATCATCAGGCCAGATGGGACAAAATAGCCACGTTTTCGCCGTCTACTTAAATCCATGGATGAGGGCTCCAGACTCAGCCCCCAGGACGTGGAAATGGAGAAAGACTTCCTTCGACTGACCAGGGATATCAACTTCCGATGTCCAGGGACCAGGGAATCCAGACGAGAGGACTCTAGGACCGGCAGGAATATCCTTGGCAAGTCATCTTTTCTATTATATACAAATTAACGTCAAATTTAGTCAGTTAAATTTATTAGATTCAAATTACCAATTAAACTTAAACAATGACTTCATTCTATGTTGAAAAATTAAAAAAATATTAAAAGTAATAAAATTAATTAGTATAACAAAAATGTTTAAATAATGAATAATAAATATCAAATTTACAATGGGGTTTTGGCCATAAGCAAATCATTTTCAAGTAGACCAAATTTATTGAATCATATAAATTTTAAAATTTTTTATAATAAAATGTGAATTTACCAATTCAATCTTGAAATAAGAAGATGAAAGTTTTATTATGTTAAATTTGCAAATAATTGTGTTTTAAAAATGTGTAAATGTAATTAATGAATTGTATATTTAAATATGCGAAAAATAACGAACTTTTAATTAATAATTTGTGAAGATAAAGAGAGAGTTAAGTGTGTTTTATTTGAAACGAAAATTATTTTAGTTTATAATCAGTAATTAAATACACTATAAAAACTTACAGTATTTGAATTTATCCTGTGTTGAACAACCAATACAAACTTGTAGTTTTTTTCCAACTGATAAATAATGATTATAAAGTCAAAGTACAGTTTTAATTAAATTTCATTAATTAATAAATATATTAAAATTCACTACCTAATGTTTCTTCAAACTAGTTCTCTTCTGAGAACAATTTTATTGAGCTATTCTAAAAATTAGTTGAATTTTTTTATTGAAGCTCAGAGAACATGTCTACTGGCAGATCATGTTTAAAGAACACAGGGGCCTTTTAAAATAGGTATCTTAAACATGATCATATTTTGCACGTCCCCTTGCTGTGCCTGCAGATCTTCTAAGATGGTAAGAAGTTTTGGAATTTTTGTGTGTTCATGATAATATTGTTTCTTTAAAGCAGATAACTTTACTGACAAGTATGACTATTTAAAGACCCAACAAACCTGCGAACCAACGTAGGGGAGGTCAATCGTTAAGGTAGAAGTCAGCTGGAATAGGCTTGCATTTGGGCGTGGTACATTACGCGGGAACACAAGACAAAATTTAGGGATCTTAACACGGTACACAAAACGGTGTGAGCAGCAGATATATAAATATAAAATAAATAAATTCTGCAACAACACCGAAACCGATGCGGAACGCACGGATGTGACGTTGCAACACACACACACACACACACAAACACACACACATACACACACACACACATACATACATATATATATATATATATATATATATATATATATATATATATATATTAAATGTTAGATATTTCTCGTTAATATGCGATGTTTCGAAATTATTACCTTAGAGAATTTAAGCATTTTTTACATTTTCGTAAAATTAGGCTGTATGTTCAGGTTTTTTAAACATTTCCCCTGATTATTTAGAAGTATATTTAAAAATTTAACTTATTAGATATTAAATTAACAAAAAGAACTCATAGTTGAGAAATCATAATTATTTCAATAATACAAACTTATGGCTGTAAGTATTGGAGAAATCGCTCTTTCCTTTTCCTCTCCCGGACAATTAACTAGAGCCGACCTAACTAAGCCGTACGTCATTGTCCTCCCTCCCCCCCTGGAACATTATGTCACTTTTGCATTTAGCTACTTCATTAGGAATTCTTAATAAATTATAGTCAGCATCGTTGCAAGAAATTAAGACTTGAGCTCTTTGTAATATCCTTTTCTTAACGCAGAGGGAAGGATGCTCTTACTCTAAAACGCCATTTCCGTTATTTGTATTTCCTTTAGGTTTTAATTACTTTGAGGCTATGAAACATTCGTTTTCTTTGCTACAGTTTGTTAATTTTCGTTATTATTTTATAATAATACATTCTAGTTGTACAAAACAACTTACAAAGTACTTACTTCTTACATTTAGAACAATTAATTGTTTTTTGAGGGTATTTTTATTACTAAAAACATGAATAAACCAATAAAATAAAAGTTTGTTTCTTTATATTTATTTTACAGTTTTTATCATAATATAATTGGATATTTAATTTCAATATTTATTTGTAAATATTGGTAAAATGTCGTTCAAAATATTCTATATGTCCATCTTATTACTACCTTGGCTTCTCGAATCTCGAGTCATCTTTTAGAGGCAGTAATGGTCCATATTAGAGAATTGTAGAAGAATGATCAATGGGTCGAAAAGAGTGGTTTTCCTTAAATGATATAAAAATTGAAGAGAATTTAAAATTAAACTGTAAATACTTGTTAAAAGCAGAAAGTGCTTAACAACCAACGAAACACATTATTATCTGACAATTTGTTTTGATTGTTCTGATACTAAAGCCACCCTTCCACTGCCTGGTGAGAACGGAGAATGTGGTTACTAACCTAAATACGATTATTGGAAACCTCCTCGTATGAATAAATTTAAACTATGAGCGTTCACCGTATTCCGTAATGAAGTTTTATATGTATTATTGTGAACACTAAAAACATATTTATCTTTTTACAGTAATATTTGCAGGCTTAGGAATAGTAATCGTTTTCAAAAATATGTTTGTGATAAAAAAACTCATTCCTTAAAATTTCTAAATTAAAAAAAAAAACAATAGCTGTAAGTTATGTATGCAAATTAGGTAGGCCTACTTGTCTAATATATTCAATGTCAATACAAATAGGAATGGAATCGTCTGTTAAATATTTCCAAGAGATGGAGAGGTCAAAGAGTACGCATCGTTAGATAAAGCAAGACATTTACGAGGATAGCAAACAAATGGTTAAAAGTATTTAGAATTCAGAGTTGTGGATTCTTGTGAGGCACGTAAAAAAACGTTGTAACTACATATCTATGACACACTACACCAATACTAATTAAATACGTTGGAATTGTGTAATATTTTTTTTTAACGACTCAAAATTTTGGTTAATAAAATATTAATTCTAAAAACTTCCTAAATAATTTTAAAATTGACTGAAAATTATAATTTAATAACTAGAGTAAAATGAAAATAATTTCCACATGTGTGTGACTAAACCCTGATATTCTAAGTCTCCTAAACACTCAATTATCTCAACATTATTCGTCGTTAGCACAATGCACCTAACTACATATCTATTCTTTTCATACATCTTTGTAGATATTTGAAATAAGTTAAATATAATAAAATGTATAAGGTAAAATTCTCAGAGCTATAAAGGAATCTCTCCAGCTGTGGCGGAAGTTGTTACTGAAACTAAATTTTTGTGCACATGAAATGAAATAATATTTTTTAATAATATGTACAGCATATTTGTACATAAATCAAATTTACAACTTCTACAGTTATACAGCTGCAATGTAGTAACGAAATCAATTCTTAGTTTAAATAATAAATAGTGTTCATTGATCAAAATTATTATGAAGATTAAATAGCAACAAGAAAAGCTAATTTTAGGTTGTAAAATTTGCATAGCAAGACAACACTCTTTTAATTTTTATTATATTTTATTATTATTTTTTTTTTGATGAAGTTTGAATACATTTACTTAAAAAAATTAAGTTGTATTTGAGGAATTTGTAACTAAAGGAAATTTATAAAACATATTCCAAGATATAGAAGTTTAAGGCGTTCTTGGCAAAATTAACTAAGTTTTTCAAAAAATTGTTTAATAAATTGTCTTTAATGATAAGTTACACAAATTGTAGTCTACAACATTAATTATAGATTTCATTCTGTATTTGAAGAAATAAGAATATTTTATAACTTAAGTATACAACTTAAAGATAACTTAAGACATAACAAATAAGTAACTGCAAAATATATTTATTCTCTTATATTGTGTCATTTCTTAGTATAAGTAGGTTACGATAGGTAAACCTGCTTTGTGTATTTCAAAGTTATTCTAATAAAACTGTCAAATCACAGCAGATATTATTTATGAAATAAAATAATACATATTGAGGCAGTGAATACCACTGATTATTAAGGTCAGAAACAATAAACAAAGCTTTAAAGGGAGTTTATGCATATTCCGGAAGAGGGGAATATTCCTAATTAAATACATATACTTAATGAAAACTTATTCGTTTCTAACGTTATGCAGTAGCGTGGGAAAATTACGTTTTTTAGATATTTCAATTAACTTGTATTAGTGTATTTGCTGAACGTAAATTTTAAAAACCATTTCTATTTTAAGAGAGTATTTTTCTGACCAATATTTTATACTCTTAAAATAATTTGTTTCATATTTCTACGTCAAAGAATAACAAAAATTAGGGCAACAAAATGTAACTCTAAAAAATGTATACTATTGAAGTCGAATCCAGAATAATAATCAGTTACACAACAAAAACATGAATACTTTTAATGCTCAATAATACATTCCTACGATATAATGTAGAGATATACTACTAGAGGTAATATATTATAAATACATAATTACCCCTTGTAAGCAGAGGAAAATATGAACAGTGCTACCTGAATCTGAAAATCAAATAAAACTATTTTACAAAGTTTGTAAGAATTTTTGCTCATTTCATAATTTAACAGTGTTATGAGCTGACAATATCTATATTATATATAATCCATCAAATCTAAGTATTTGTGCATACACAAACGTTGTAGCCAAATGCGTTATCAATTGTTCCACACTTTAGTGTGTTATTCCACACATCAAAATGGCATTTCAGTTTGAGAATATGTAATATGTTGAATATACATTTGTCGGAGGTATCAAAAGAAGCTCGCTAAAAAGAGAATGAACTATACTAATTTTAAGTCGCGTCGGTCTATCTCAAAGTATAGTGATACTGCTTCATTGGTTTCCAATGTGTGAATGTGGCATATTGGTTGAATACATAGCTTCCTTTTTGTCGTTTTTTTTTCAGTAATAGTAATATTTTTACAGCAACAAAAGCGATTTTTATCACAATAAAATGAAATACTGTCTACACATTGTTTCGTTGTTCTTGAGTATACCAACATCGATTTTCATAAATATAAAGTTTTATTTTTAAAATGTTTGTATATTATTCATTACAAACTTATTACTTTGTTGTCTAACATTAAAACAAAGGATTTCAAGCAAAATTAATTTTCATACTACCACATACTTCTCAGAATCTACTATAGCTACCTTTTGCGATCTGTTTTGTCCCCTTTTTTTGGTTAAAAACAATATAAAAATCGAACAAAGGGATTATTTCACAAGAGGACGATAAATCCCGGGAACTATTCAACTATCCGTAGCTTACAGACTTTTTTATTTGATCTTTTCTTCTTTCTTTTGCTGTAGAACCAGTTCTTGAAGTACGTGCATTTCTTTGTAGACCCCCATACATATATTTTTATTATTTTTTTTTTATTTTTATTTTTATTTTTTTTTCCAGGCGAAAAACCTATCAAGGTTATCATCGCCTAACTAAAGTTATTTTAAATAATTATTTTAAAATAAAACTAACAAACTAAACATATAAAATAAAATAAATGTTTAATACAAATTGTAACTAAAGCTAAAGAAACTAAAATTATACATAGTTTAAATATTATTAAAAAGATTCAGGTGGCGTAAGAAAGCGAGGACACGGTCGATAGCCGTGACATCGTCTCTTAAAACCACCTTTAAACTACCTCGAAGATCGTAACGTATATACAAATTTGTTAACTCATTACAATCAAGCAGGATATGCTTGATTGTAATATTATTTCTACAAAACTGACATAGTGGTGGATCCTCATGTCGCATCAACCATCCATGCGTTAACAAAGAGTGGCCAATGCGAAGTCGAGTAACCACCACTTCCTCCCTACGATTCGAACGAACAGATGTCCTCCATGGTCGGACGGTATTTTTGATGTCCCTCAGCTTGTTTCTATTCACATTTTGCCATTCTTCGTTCCAAACAGAGAATAGTGTAGATTTAACTTTGCATACAAAATCTGATGCCATCACACGTTGTGTCGATGGCAACATACCTGTAGCTAATTTTGCACCTTCATCTGCTTTACTGTTTCCGAATATTCCACAGTGACCAGGCACCCACAGAAATGACACCTCGACACCTCGTAATTGGAGCCTGTGTATAGAGCACAAGATGTCTCCAACTAAAGGGTTCTTAGTGTACATTTCCTGAATAGCCTGGAGAGCACTTTTGGAATCACAACATACAAGGTATTTAGATTTTGCAGACGGAATTGATCTTAAAGCTTGGAAAATTGCATAAAGTTCTGCAGTAAAAACGCTACAGGCTGAGGGCAATCCGTAAGTGAAAGTTTGTCCTTCCATATAAAATGCACAATCTATCCCATTGTCCAGTTTTGAACCGTCTGTGAATATAGTCACAGTGTGTTGGTGAGTTTGTTGAATCTGCAAAAACTCCTGACGATAAATAGCGTCAGGAGTATTGTGTTTTAGGTACATGGACAATGAGAAGTCACATTTTGGCTTTTGTATTGTCCATGGAGGGATGTAGCATGATGTTCGTTCGAATATAGGTGGATGTTCTAAATTTAGATTCCTAAAAATGCGCAACGTTCTTATTCCGAAGGGAGCAGTTGAACGTTGACGCACATTGTAACGATCCTCGAGGTGGTTATCAAAAACTGCTTTGAATGCCGGATGTTTAGGTTTACTTCGAAGACCAGTGTAATATGAAATTTGTAGCATTTGACGTCGCATAGAGAGAGATGGTTCTCCAACTTCAACTAGAAGGCTGGAGATTGGGCTTGATCTAAAAGCACCAGTAGAAAGTCTAAGGCCAGCGTGATGTATTGATTCCAGGAGTTTCAGAACCATAGGTCGATCAGATGAATAGGCTATACAGCCGTAATCTATGCGCGATCTTACAACGGCGCGATAGAAACGGAGCATACAGGTTCTGTCTGCTCCCCAATTTGTACCACTTAGAACTATCAACATATCCAATATCTTGCTGCACCGGGTCCTCAAATCACGCACATGCGGATTCCATGAAAGTCTTTTATCCAATAAAAGACCCAAAAATCTCACATTATCCGCGGTTTGAAGCCGCGTACCATCAAGATAAAGAATAGCTTCCTGATGTTGCCTGCGACGACTAAATGCTATACACTGGGTTTTCGAAACCGAAAACTTGAAGCCCGTAGATTTGGTCCATTCTTGCAATTTGTTAATTACTAATTGTAAGGATCTTTCCGCTGTTGCCATACTTCTAGCAGCCATATATATACAAAAATCGTCTACAAACAGGGAACAGTGGACCGGTGACTGTACGTTTGAAGTGACGCTGTTAATGGCAACAGCAAACAGCGTCACACTCAAAACGCCACCCTGTGGTACACCATTCTCTAGTTCGCAACGATCAGAATATATGCCTCCTAGACGTACACGGAAAGTCCTGTTATTCAAATAATTTTTTATAAAAGCAAGAATGTTACCTTGTATACCCCATGATTTTAATACGTTCAAAATTCCTCTTCTCCATGCCATGTCATATGCCTTCTCAAGGTCAAAGAAAACAGCTACCAGTGTTTGTCGTAAGATGAAGGCATTCTGTATAGCTGACTCCAACAAAACCAATTGGTCAACTGATGAACGTCCTTGTCTGGAACCACACTGAACGTTAGAAAGAAGTTTGTTTGTTTCTAGATACCAGACAAGACGACGGTTGACCATCTTCTCCAGTAGTTTGCATAAGCAGCTGGTCAGAGAGATGGGTCTGTAACTACTGGGATTAGTTTTGTCCTTTCCTTGTTTTAGAAGAGGAATTATTGTCGCTTCTAACCATGCATCGGGAAAACCGTGCTCCTCGAATATACGGTTGTATATCCGAAGGAGAACTAGTTTTGCCGACGGTGGTAGATTTTTAATCATGGAGTATACAATATCATCCGGGCCTGGAGCAGAATCCTTCGTTGACGAGAGAGCTGACTCTAGTTCGTCGATAGAGAAATGGTTATTTAAACAAGAATCTCCAGACACTCCAACGGTGAAAGGTAAGGCTTCCTGTTTACGTTTGTACACCTGGAAAGCGTCCTTGTATGCAGAAGATGAAGAATGTTTTGAAAACGATAACGCTAGCACATTGGCAATTTCCTCACAGTCCGTGGTCAAAACACCATCCGAATGCCTTAATGAAATTAATGGCATCGGAACGGAAATGCCACAGACTGATCGTAATTTCTTCCATACTGTAGATGGAGCTGTAGTTCTTGTAATTGTGCCAATGTACTGCGACCATGATTCTCGTTTACTTTGCCTAAATATTCTCCGTGCTTTCGCACGGAAGATTTTATATTTTTCCAGGTTTTCACTCGTTGGATGTCTCTTGAACTGGTTCAAAGCTTTTCTCCGTTGACGAAGGATCACAGTGCACTTATCATTCCACCACGGAACAGGTGGTCGTCGTGGTTTGGATGAGGTTTTCGGAATTGAATTTCCGGCGGCATTCAAAACGGTTTTTGTAAATGAATTGACAATGTCATCAATGGGAGCCAAGTAATCCACGTCCAGTGATTCTAGATCTTGTGAAAATTGTTCCCAGTTGGCTTTTTTCAGGATCCAACGGGGATGTCGAACACAACAGGGTGAGGAGTCACACAAAGAGATCTCAATAGGAATATGGTGGCTACTGTAAAGATCAGGCAATGCTGACCATTTTAGCCTTGTAGCCAAGACAGGACTGCATAATGACAAGTCTACAGTTGTCCATCCACCTGTTGACGCTGTTAAATGTGTCGGAGAACCGTCATTTAGCAGGTATAAATCCAGTTCCGATCTGATGCTTTCGATCAGATTACCTCGCGGGTTGCATTCTGGGGAACCCCATGAAACATGGTGGGCATTGAAATCGCCCACTAATAAAAACGGAGTCGGCAACTGATTCATAAGGTCTACAAGATCTCTCTGTTGCAGGTTGTCACTTGGTGGGAGGTAGACACAACAGAGAGTGAGTTTGTATGGAACAGCTGTTTGAATTGCTACTGCGTGTAAGGGAGTTATTAAGTTCAGAGAAACGGCGTCGACACAGTCACGGGCTAGAATGGCTACGCCACCTCTAGCTCGATTTTCTGTAACGAAGTCTGATCTGTAAACTGAATACTCCCTTAGATGGAAATTGTGCGATTTATGAAGATGTGTCTCCTGAATACAAATGTACATAGGGGACACATCCCTTAAAATTAATTTGAGATTCTCAATGTGACTTCTAACACCGTTAATGTTCCACTGAATCACGGTTTGTTTAGGTGTGGACATTGTATTTTAGTGAAATGGATTCACCTGGCTCTCACTGCCGTCATTGACAATTTGTTGGCCTGGAATGTTGGACGTTCCAGGCAAAGAGTCATCAGAATCCATCACCACTATTGTAGATCATCTAGAGGTTCTATAAAGTATATATTTGGCAATCTTTATATGAATTCATTATTATGGCAATATATAAATTCAGTCATGCGTTAAAAAAAACTAATATTCCAAAGTTTGAAATGAAACTACCTTATACGATTAGCTTGCTTTTGCGTGACTAAATGCCAAATATAATACCCTGTTTTATTAGCTGGGTTAGACCACGGGTACTCAGGTTATCTTTTTATTACAAATGTGAACTAAAAAACATTTTTTATATTTAGTCGGCTATACATAACGAAAACGTTTTCTTTTTCATAAACCATAAATCAAATCTACTATGACTAATGTATTTCAATAAGTTTATTCATGCGGTAACACATATAATGTCCAAACGTTTAGTTATCATAAATTAATAGTTAGCCTATTCTCTAGAACAGCGTATGAAAATTTATGATATTTTGTAAATTAATAAATGGAATTCATGAAACACTGGAGTAATAGCGAAGGAAGTAGCCACAGGTAGGGTGAGAATATACATTTATGAATTTACTACTTGTAGCTTTTTATGAAAAAAATTAAGTAATTTGAATTTAAAACTTTTGATGCAACTTTCGTAATTGAAAATTGTAAAAGTTTCCTTGTATATCGTAGCTGTTCATCTTAACAGATGACAAGTATCAGCCTTTTTAAAACGTACATACCTCTATATACTTCTGTTACTACATTAAGACTTTTGTTTTAGGAGTACACAGAACTACGAACAGGTATGTAAGTTTGAAGATGCTAAATATTTCATCTGGGAGAAGTTTCAACAAATAAGTAATATAAATTATATATATATATATATGATCTACCGAGAAATATTTCAACAAAAAATAATTTGATGATGATATAAAGGCAGAAATTCTTCATATCCATAAGTTCATTTCATATATGGACAATAACATATATATGTCCAAACCACTGTCATAATAAAGCAATGCCTTAACAATTTGCAGATTGTCGTTCGTCACGAAATATGAAATTCTCAGATCGTTAAATTCATTACATAATATAAAATAGATATATGACAAAAAAGGTACTACAATAAAAATAATACTGAAGTCATTTGCCCTTGTAAATATATGAACGCATGGTGTGACTATATATTTAACATTATGTGAACTAAATTTATTTATTCAGGCCTTTGGAGATGTTTCAAAAGTATTTGTTGTACACTAGTTCATAAGAAAATTAGTATATAAATTACAGAGTGGTAAAAGTCACGAGCATATTTATTATAAAAATAAGTTGGAAAATTATAACTTCCATTATAACTTATTCCCGGGACGGGAATATCAGAAGAGAATGGAAAAGGACTTACATCGACTTACCAGGGATGGCTACTTCCATTGTCCAGGGACCTGGAATCAAGACGAGAGGAATCTAGGATCAGCAGTGAAATTCTTGGCATGTCATTTTCTCTATTACATAAAAATAACGTCAAATTTAGTCAGTTAAAAATATTAAATTAAAAAATTTCAATGAGATAAAAATTAAACAATGACTTCACTCTTAGTAGAAATTTTAAATAAATGTTAAATGCAGTAAAGATAATTTTTATGATAAAAATGCTTAAAGAATAAATATTAAATTTAGATTAACAAAGTGGTTTTGGAAATAAGACAATCATTTTCAGAAAGACAAAAGTTATAGACTTAAACAAAGTTTAAAATTATTTCATATAAAACTTGTAATTTACCAATTCAATCGTAAAATTAAAGGATGTAAATTTTTATTATGTTAGACTAGGGAAGAACTTTTATTTAAAGAAGTAAATGTAATTATTTGATTCTATATAACATTTAGTAGCTAAATATGTCAAATATAGGAAAAATTTAAAAATTATTTGTGTATAAGAAAGACAAAGTAATAGTAACGAGAGATTCTATTGTATTTTATTTGATGATAAATTTATTTTTTAGTTTGCAACAGTAATTAAATGTATTATAAAAACTTATGCTATTTAAATTTATCCTGTGTTGAACAACCAATAAAACATTCAGTTTTTCAACTGATAAATAATGAATGTTAAATCAAATTACAACTTTAAATCAATTTCATTAATTAATAAATTATATATAAAATTCAGAGCCTAATGTTTCTTCAAACAAGTTCTCTCCTGATGACAAATTTATTGTAAAATTATTGAGCTATTCTGAAAATTATTTGTTTTTTTTATATTAAAGTCCAGAGACGTGGTCTACTGGCACATCATGTTTAAAGAGCACAGGGGCCTTCAAAAAGGTAACTTAAATGTGATCATATTTTCCACGTCCCCTTGCTGTGCCTGTATATCTTCTAAGATGGTAAGAAGTTTTAGAATTTTTGTGTGTTCATGCTAATATGGTTTCTTTCCAGCTGATAACTTTACTGACAAGTATGACTATTTAAAGACCCGACAAAACATTGGTAACCATTATGGGGGTGGGGAGGGGGTCATACAAATTGTAAGGTAGGAATCAGCGGGAAGTGGCTTGCCTTTAGGCTTGGCAATAACGGGTGAGCACAAGGCATTTTTTAAGAACGTTCGAGGCTACATGAGCACGAGAGCGGAACGGTGATAAGCAGGGATGAATAAAAAAAATAATAAAAAGCACACAACACGGTAAAAGGTGATCGAGGGGTATGTTTTAGTGTGCGTGTGTGTGTGTGTGTGTGTTTGTGTGTGTGTGTGTGTGTGTGTGTGTGTGTGTGTGTGTGTGTGTGTGTGTGTGTGTGAGTGTGTGTGTGTGTGTGTGTGTGTGTGTATGTGTGTGTGTGTGTGTGTGTGTGTGTGTGTGTGTGTGTGTGTGTGTGTGTGTGTGTGTGTGTGTGTGTGAGTGTGTGTGTGTGTGTGTGTGTGTGTGTGTGTGTGTGTGTGTGTGTGTGTGTGGTGAGTGTTATGTTTAAGTTTTTTAAAAAAATCTAAAAAATCATATTTATATACCTATAAATTATACGACCAACAAAGAAATTAAAATTTGTTCAGAAGATTAACTACGCAGTAGTGTAATTGCTTTTAAAGAAATACAAGAAACGTCATTTCATTCTTTCAACTCAGGTTTTTTCTTTTATAACAGCTAGATATTACACTGTTTTAAACGAATATTCAGAGCGAATAATGAACTAATTTTTCGATTAAATCTGACTCCTAATTAATCAACTCGTTAAAACACCCCTTTTACTGCAGCAAATTAACTATTTCGTAGCTTTCCTAACTTCTAATGAGCTTTTATAAAATGAGATCTTTTCATATCTGCTAAAACTAGTACGTTTACATCTTTATTCAAAGTTCTATAGGTCAAAAATATAATACTTTTTATTTAAGTTTAATTTAGTTAGTCTTATTGGTAGCAGAGTAATCCAAGTAAATATAAAAATATACTCATTAACGTAGAATAATAATAAAATTTCGGTGCTGTTGAAGAATGAAAAGAAAAACTGTTTTTTTACTCAGTAATTTACTACAACTATTTTGTTTTAATAAATCAGATTTCTTTTTGTAAATTTCTCATTTCCAACGACTGTAATATCAAATTCCAAAGCCCAGTTTTTCTCTTTTAAAAGATACAAATATAAACGTTAAAAAAAGACGTAATGACACAGAAATAGAAAAACATAGATTTTAATAAACAAAAAATATATAAAGTAAACTATTCAAGTAGTTTAATACGAAATAAATCCTACGAAATAAATGTCAGGATCGGAGTAAAACTACAATATCGTTTAACAACGGAATAGCCTCGATTTCAAGTTATGGCGGTTTGGATAGTTGTGGATTTTACTTTCATATTTCGTCTCCATTACTCCAATGAGTTCATAAGCAAATATTTATTCACGTTTTAGATGTTGAATGGAGGGAATTTACAATCTCACACTATGTTATTGAAATAATTGTATGGAATTAATTGTTATGTGATTTTATAGTTTTAATTACATTGATCGTTAAGATATTACCACAAATTAGGCCCTCTTTAAGAAGAATGGTAATGGTTTTAATGATTATTGTAGCAAAAACACTAACTCTGACCAAGGTCATATTGTTGAGAACTAACGTTGATGCACAGATTGATGGAACTCTCTACGCAGGATGTTTGGTTACGAAATCAAAATTGAGTAGTATTGATTATTAGTAAGGGAGGACAGTGTACTGATGTTGAAAAAGAGTAGCTAAGTTAAAATGAATCTGTGAAAGACAGATCCCTAGGATGTACAATCCACAATGGCTAGAGGAATTACATATTGGCCATTATAAGTATTTGGCTGTAGTAGAGGAAAGTTAGCTAAGTGTTGGATTAACCTGATCGTACGTAGTAGCTCGTACGAAACAGTGAAACTTTAAGCAGGAAAAATGTTCGGTATTTGAAGTAAAATATTGGGTAATGAAGATGACTCTGTAGGTTATCTTATCCATTATTAAACAGATAAAACGCATTCCTTGTGGAAATCGTGTACAATAACTTGTGCGTGGTGTGAAGGAACAATTTTTCTCAACGTTATTCAGCAAACGAAAACCCATTTGTTCTTATTTTGCGGCGATCGTAAATCCTTTACTGTACGATGCTATTGCTGTCAAAGTAAAAGTGATAAATTATATCTGGGTTAAGTTACGTGTAACAGAAACATGTGACAGCGTTGCTAATATCGAAATATTGCTACTTATATTTATTGAGACCAAAGTACTTGTCCATATTTGTGTTTTAATTCAGCTTTAATTAATTGAACGAAAACATTTTCAACGCTTATAGATTATTTTGTTTTTTTATTTTATTTCTCAACATTTACCTACTTACCTAATTATGTATAAATAATGTTATTACACGTAATATATGATATTCCATACATAAAATATGTGCTTTTAAAACTTTTCTATAAAAACGCGATTGATTTATTTTAATCCAAAAAACCATTTTACAGAAATTTTCAAGAACTATAACGATATTTACATCTTGAAAACCTACAAATTTTAAAAGTTGAAATTTTAAAAGACTTGAGTCAAATGACCCTCACAATAAAATTTACAATTCTAACGTTCATAATTTAGTTGACCTTCAGTAAAACTCTCCTCTCGTAATGGGACAGCTCATGTTTTCTGGGCACTGGACTCAGGAAGATAATCTTCTCTCTCAACGACATCCTTCGACAGGGAAGAAAATGCAAACCAACATGCGTGATCTGTTACTCAGGTTAAGCTATCACAATGTGGTTTTTAATTGCGATGTACATCAGATGTATCGTCAGATCAAGGTCCATCCTGAAGATCAACCTTATAAGCTAATACTATGAGGGGGGATCAGTGTCGATTAACCTATTTCCATTTATCAATTAACCACAGTGACCTATAGACCAAGTTATTCCTCTTACGTAGCGATAAGAACACTTCATCAGCTCTCCTCCGATGAAGATGCTTCATTTCCCTCAGGCTGCCAAAGTACTCCGAACACAAACGTTTGTAGACGACATTGTTGTTGGTGGTGATAAAATTGATGAGGCCTCTCATTTGAAATATCTGTACATTTCTCTTTTACATCGAGGGAGCTTTGAATTGCGTAAATGGACTAATATAACAACTATTATCAACTATTTCAAGATATTCCAGACGAACATTTACAGACACCCACGTTTCTTCAGGATACCGCACAACTTCATACAATATTCTCGGACTTCATTGGTCATCCTATTCGGTTGCTTTGACTTACAATTTGAATTTTCCTTTAAACTCTAAAACTGAGAGCCAATTACCCAACGTTATAGCTCAAATTCATGACCGTTGTGGTTTCCTTTCGCCTGTTGTCATGTGGGCAAAATGTTTTATGCAGCTTCTCTGGACAAAAGGGTTGGACTGGGATCAATCCCTACCACCTGAACTCTCAACTCAGTGGCAAACATTTACAAATACCTCTTACCGTTTAAAAAATGTTGTAATTCCTCGGGCTTTACGCTTGAGTAACTCGCCTAAAATTGATTTACATAGTTACTGCTGTTATTTACTTAATATGTCAGTTTAAAGAAAAATCATTGGTAATTCTGCCGACAAATAATACCGAATACTCATAAAGCTTCACTGAAATAGCTCACTGTACCTTGCTGGAAGCTAACAGCTGCTCATATTTACTCGCCTAATTAGTGGCATATATTATCTCTTGTTGCAACAAAAGGATGGATTTCCCCCCGATATTTCTATGGTGTGATTTGACAGTAACACGGATATGTGTTACATGATATGGATACAGACACCCTCCTTATCGATTAAATGCTTTTGTAGCCAATCGGCTAGCTCAGGTTAAAAAATGATTCCCTTCTCATCATTGGAGGCACTTAGCGAGTGAACACAATCCCGCTGATTGTTCGTCGCGTGCACTACTTCCTTCAGATCTTCCTCAACATAAATTATGGTGGTGCCAACCCTCTTGGCTATAACATTCTAATTATAACTGGCCTATATCTCATTTTGAGTCTGCAAAACTCATGGACTTGGGGTACAATAAACCACCTAATATATAATAAATCTCACTTATATCTCTTATTTCCGATGTTCACTCTGAATGGAACTTGATGTGGAAATATTCTAATTTTATTCGACTGCAGCGTTTAATGGTTTACTTGTTACAATTCATACACAACTCTCGTCACTTAAGAAGAACTGTTGGATCTCACACTACTTTGGAGTTGAACTCAGCTAGAATCAGAATATTTAAGTTACTTCAGGCATCCCCTTCGTAGAAGATATAAAGGCATTGGGAAACAACACTTCTAGAGATGTATCTTCTAGACTTCGAAGATTAACACAATTTCTCGATAAAGATAGCGTCCTACGAGTCGGCGCACGACTAGGAGCAGCACAAAGTGATTATGAGACTCAACATCCAGTGATTTTGCCTAGAAATCATCCTGTGATTGCCGCCTTAATCGTCATATATCACCGGAAGTATCTTCATCTGGAGCTCCACTCACTCAATCACTTCTCGCACAATAGGTGTGGTTATTTTGTGCTCGGAATATAATCCGTACACGAAGTTTTAAGTGTATGTGTCTTAGGCACAAACCTAGATGTAAAATTCCTCTTATGGGACGCTTACCTCAACCTCGATTGATCTGTGCTCGAGCATTTCTCAACACAGACTTTGATTATGGGGGTCATTTCACTTTGAAGGTTCACACCCTAAATTTTATTCGAACCATCAAGACATACATATGTGCCTTTGTTTGTCTTGTTACCAATGCTGTTTACATTGAGGTGGTCACTGATATCTCGACGGATGCGTTCATTGATTCGATTCACAGAGGCCTACACTAGGTCTCTGTTAACACATCTATTCCGCTTGCAGAACAAAACTTTGTTTTGTGCACTAACAACGCACTGCGATCACTACTCAGGACCTCAGGACAAGATCTCATTTGGAATAATCTCAACGAGGAGGTAATTTCCGCTTCAATACTCTTGCTGCACCTCATCAAGGAGGGCTATGGAAAAGCGCAGTTGAAAGGCAGTTAAAAAGGCGTACTAGGTGACCACGTTCTAACTCTCTCCGAGTTCAAGACACTGACAACTCAAGTCGAATCAATCCTAAATTCTCGATCATTCACATCTTTGTCTTATGATCCATATGATCTCACTGCTATGACTCCAGGACACTTCTTGATTGAAGCTACACTCGTTGCCGTAGCTGAAGAAAATCTGGCTGAAGTACGTAATAATCGCATTGGCACCTCGTCTATGCTTTCCACCAACGCGTTTGGAGAAGGTAGCATTTGGAATATTTTCACACTCTACAAAACTGGAGCAAATGGACTGACATGGACAGACAACCTGTGTGGGCGCCTAGTCTTAGTATATCAAACTACTCCTTTTCCCTCTTTGCCATTGGCAAGAGTGATACAAGATTTTCCTGGCACGGACGGGTGGTGTTAGTTGCTCAACTCAAAACAAAACGAGGATTGTTAACTCGAGCTTCTCATAAGGTTTTCCCCCTGACTTTTAGTGCAGACTGAACTTATTATTTTTTTATCTAGTTTTTAGAAGTAATATTTTTAATTTTTGTATAATTATTAGTACAAGTATATTTTGCCTTGTTAAAAACTATCATTTGGTTCTTTTACTATTTATTGTATTTCTGTCACACTGGGGTAGCTTATATCGTTCACAATGTAGCTACTCACAACTGTAGACTTTCTTCTTTGAATTCTAGGATGATTCAAGACCCCCGGTATGCTACGTACAATTCTTCAAATTATTAATAAAAATTATTTTCAATGCTCAGAGAGCGTAACTACTCTTATCAGCCGATCTTCTCCCTGTACAAGATTGGCAAGAAAGATCTATGTGTTACGTATTTTAAATTATAATAGACTCATTTCTTTTACTTTAAATCCGCCACCAAAGTCAGACAAAGCTCACTAGTGACAAGGTTTATTCTGCAGTTTGAACCGGCAGAGCAAGATAGACCTTTCCGGAGTGTAGACCGATACCCCTACGTTCTAGTATATTATTATACTTTTCAATCTCCGTACCTTAGGTACTAGCATACGTGAATGCTAATATTTTATTAATGTTTATACCGAATGTGACCAGTGCGTGGAATACGAACAAGTTTTCTGGCCAGACATCGCTTATTTAATACGCGAGTGTGATAAGTGTGTATTCCATGGTGCACGTAAGTACAAACTATTAGTTTATATAATTATAATAATTATTGGTCCTCCGAAACTATTGTTACCAAACACTATGCAAAACGTCGATTGAAAGATATCTTTCTCGTTACCCTCATGACGTAGTTTCATGAGTACTAAGCCAGTCTCGGTCTTGGACGACCGATGTTACAGGTCTCAAATTTACAAAATATACTGCATTACCCATAGCTGTAGAAGCCTGTTCTATCATTATGGTAGCAATAATAGGATTTCTGTTTACACATCTCCCTCACGTATTTCCTTAAGTGAGTCTTCATCATGCTTTGTAAAATAGAATAAGACCTTTCTAAATAATCTGAATTTGGCGGAAAAAGACATTTTTAGTCAGAAGCAGCAAAACATTTAATACAATTCAAACGATGATAGGTATGAAAAATACCTCCGTGATTTAAAAAACGGATTTCTTTTTATAAAACAAATATACCAAAGTAACATATAATTCTTTGTTTCAAAAAATGCTTTAATATCCCGAATTTCATTGCAGAATATTAGAGATTCTAATATCTCTTCGTGATATGAAATTTATATTGATATATTTGAAACTACCTAACAACAATGATTACTTTTTTAAATCACGTAGTCTAATTTTTAGAGGAAATATTTCTTATGAAACAAAAACCAACCTAATTAATGTTTTATTTTCATGGAATATAAAATGTTTACTAGTTTTTTTTTTTGATTGCCTGCGGTTCTAACGATTAAATGTTGCAAGCTCTCAAACATGGAATAAAAGCAGAAAGTTACTTTCCGTATTACCGATTCATAAACTTAGATTCCTAATGATTGTAATATAATTCAAATGTTTTACATAATTCAAATGTAATATATTTTAAATTTAGTTTTGATCTTAAAAGGGTTTGTTAAAATAATTATTTTCTAACAAATTATTATTTTTCAGTCAAAAATAATTGTATTTTATTGAATAAAGTACTAAACGATAAACGTATGATTCTATGTTCGTATCATACCTTAAAACAGAAAAAACAATTATAATGGAGGTGATAAAAGATGTTGCTTTGATTTTCGTCTGCTATTATATATTTGATATCATATTACTTATAATGTCAAGACAGGACCGAAACAAATACACCTATACTAACTTGGTTGTATCAGGTAGAATGCTAGATTCCTTATACAAATAATATTCAATATTACACTTACGTGTTTCTGTGGGTTTTCCATGGAGAGCAGTCATACTCATTGAACACTATAATGTACGTAGGAGCTATAATTTTTCTATTTTATTTATTTACGTGACCCTCTATCAATAAACATGTCCACTTTTATCAATTCGTCAATTCATATGAAGGGTGTAAGCCTGGTTGAAAATAGGTATGATTTTTCAATGAGACGTGAGACATCTAGACCAGGAGAGTTCCTTTATCTCAAATCTATAACTTTTGTTATATTCTTCAGATCGAAAAGCTTTTATATTAAACTACGTGTTCTAAATCTGATTAGGTTTTAAATTCTCAATTATCATTACTTTATAATAAAACACGTTGGAAATATGTTTCTAAATATAATCTTTCTATTCAATATCGATATTTCTCGTAAGTATATAATTGTTTATAATTGTATCTTTAACCAATCAAAGATATGGTTTCTAGTCATGTTTTTTCTTGCCAGGTATTTATTTATTTAATTTACAGAGATTTATACACGATAATGTATAAAGCATAATGCTTGAAACTTCTCATTATTGTAATTTATTGATATCTTCAGGAGCTTCCCACGCTCAGATATGGTATTTTAACTGTTAACGTGTAAAAGCTCCTAATGTTATATATATAAATACATTACATTGGTAAAAAGCTTCGAGCATTGTTTTATAAATATTATTGTTGTTTAAATGATTTACTTTAATATATATATATACAACAGAGGTTATTCAAATACAAGAATATTTATTAATTTATATCCAAAGCTTTTCGTTGGTAAACAGTACCAACATCATCAGGAATGAAAATTACAATAATGTAAGCTATGAGGCCTATAGCTTACATTATTGTAATTTTCATTCCTGATGATGTTGGTACTGTTTACCAACGAAAAGCTTTGGATTTAAATTAATAAATATTCTTGTATTTGAATAACCTATGTTGTTTTAAATTATTAAACAAGAAAACGTATTTTATTTTTATATATATATTTGTGTTCTAATTCACATATTTGTTTACATTAATACATTAATTTGCAAATGCTAATTTAAAATTCAATTTATTCTTTTAGTGTAATTAAATTAACTTTATTTAATTTGTGTGATTTTTCAACACATTAAGAAATGTTGTAAAATGAATAATAGTTACTGCTATGAAATCACGAGCACCTTAGTAAGTATCGTGTAAACATAACTGCTATTAATTTTGAAAAAGATTTAATAAAACTAAAACCCTTATGTCACTACAATTCATAAAAGCATACTAAATAAAACTATAATTAAAAATTAAAAAAAAACTAATGAATATGTTTTTAGGATTATAAATAAATATGTTTCTGTTGCTGCGATGTTTATTTGAGATAATTTATACTATTGACAACATCGTATATTTCCTTTACCTATAAAAAACATTACAGATACATTCACACTGTCTCGTAGTTCTGTTGCGATTGCATTTTTCATTGGAATAAATTATGTTATAAATCGGTTGTGATCTTGGCGTATGGAATCTGATTAGTGTAGTACCTACCTAAAGAAATTAAAAATAATTTTTGTTCACCTCATTTAAGATCCTTTTGTTATTAGAAAGTGTTCTTACTTTTTTATAAATTACGGTACCACAAATTATTTTGTCTCGCGTAATTTTTTTCCCCGGCTACTTTTGGAATATCTACTAAGTTTAACTTGGTTTATGTTTTTTGGTTTCAATGTGCCTGTAGTTCATTACGATATCTATAATATAGCTAACACTTTTACAACAATTATACACAAAACTACATAAACTTAACAACAATCGCTTGGTTAAAAGTCGGATCTGCAATGAGTAAAAGGCGTTTTAAAGCACATTAATTATGACATATTATAACAAGTTTTTAGTTATGAACGAATAATGAGCATTTAATGTAGGAAAAATGTATAGACGAATTCTATTTAAATTTTTAAATTTAATTACTGTCAATTTTAAGAAAAAACAATTTTATATATTTATGCTTGAGATAGTCTGCTATATATAAAGGGAGGGGATTCATTGCCATCCTCTTCTGGAATAATTAAATGCTACCTTGAAATTATTTAGAATAATTGACTGGT
The DNA here is from genome assembly GCA_036971475.1 of Prosapia bicincta. NCBI lineage: Eukaryota > Metazoa > Arthropoda > Insecta > Hemiptera > Cercopidae > Prosapia > Prosapia bicincta. The sequence continues at coordinate 240,511,477 of JBAIZL010000004.1, read as the reverse complement.
TTTATTTACTTGTTACTAACTCTGAAAATATGATTACCTATGTGCAAATTAAACTTTAATTTAGCAAACAAGATGAAAAGTTAGAGTGGAAGAGTGGTAATACCTCTTCATTTGTTTTTATCAATGTATAAATTGTTTTAAATTTACAAACTCATGTTTAATATTGTTTTTGTTTTCGAGTTCAAAGATGAGAGAGTGAAATGGTTTAAAATTACTGATGTATATTAGTATTTGTATAAGGAATAATATAGACATATTAAAATATTTCGATAAAATAGGATGAAGGGATGTTTTTCCTGTCGGGTTAAACCCTTAGGGAAATACAAAATGGACGTCTGTAAAGGTCACCTTGTTTTTAAGTAAATCCGTGGCTAATATTACGTTTTGTCAATGAAATTCTAAAGCCTTACTGATGCCGAAACAAGCAGGATTCGAGTATTTATAATATCCCACTTTGACTAAATGATACTATTTTATTAGTATTTTTCACGGCGCCATTATGAACGAAGTGCTTTTGTATTCCTCTCCCGTGGTCCCAAAATTTATCTGGTTCTCAAAATCAATAACACTCATCCGTCTTCTTTATAAAAATGTATTCAGAATAAAATGACTTCATAAAATACGTTTTTAAGGTAAGATTGAAATGGTTGCACTCATATTGTATAAAGGGATGTGGATGTATAAGCAGATGTATAGATAACAATTGATTGTTATTTCTGAATTTCGCTACTTAAACCATTGAGACAAATTTTATATTACTGTAACGGGAAATTCCCACCAGAGACTTATGGAACACGGCATGATAACTACAAGTCCTTTCACGTTCGTGCGGACACAACATACGCTGTTTCGAAAAATTTTAGAACCTTCTAGAAGTAAGAAGATAGATATTACAGGACACGTTTAAGAGTTATATATGAAGGGGTTTTTAAGCAACACAATTGCAGTATTTTTGATGTAGTGGATAGAGAAAAGATTTCACCTCGACCGGAGATGTAACTTTTGATTATTAGAGATAAAAGTGGCAGTGGGGAGAGTATGTTACTTGGTTCCTAGCAGTTTTATGCGTTTTATGTTACAGAGCGTATGTAACTGTGACGTATATTTATGCTGAATATGTGTGTTTGATATAATTTGATATGTTTGTAAATTTCATACTGTCCATCAGTTCTTAACATAAAATTTGGATTTTACAACTCGTAACTAATATTTCATTTGACACAGACATGGACAACTTTTCATATGAATATTCAAGAGAGTGAAACCATTTACATACTCGGGAAACTGTCACGGTGCATTATTTAGACAGGTGTCCGCGAACACAGCACGATGTTATCGCTGCAATAACTTAATTGGATAAAGGACTGACTTCGTACTGAGATAATCGGTCTGGGAATAAAGTCTTGTATCCAAATAATTAAATTACATGGGATATACAAATATAAATTGTAACCTGAATCATTTTTAAAATAATAAAGATAGTGTGTCTGTTCCGACATTGAGCAAAAATAAATAAATTTATTATGTTCACAATATTTCACAAAACAAACAACGAGTGCATATTTTATTATTTCATGATCAATATATTTGTTTTCAAAGAATAAAATGCTGATATTTGCTTACATAAAACTCTTAATTTAGTTACTCTTTATATTTATTTAATCATTTATATTTCACGGCTATCACGTGTAAACAACAAATAAACTTAAGTAATCTTCATCAGTGTCTCTGTTCAAAGTGTCATAAATTCAAAGTTCGGATAGTCATAAACTACTGTTTAAGTGATTAATAAGATTCACCGAACGTAATGGACTATTGTAATTCAAGAACAAATGAACGTCTTAAAATATTATAAACACATACAAGTCATTAATTCTGATGATTGTTATAACATTCTAATAAATTACATTTTTATCTAGAAAGATGGTATTTTTAGAAATATTCCTCAACAAAAAGTAGGGAGGGAGCAAATGTTTCAAAAGTTATTTAAAACTAAACTGCATTAGTACTTTTGACACAAAAAATAATCTTCATTCTTTCTACTGATTGGATAACAATAATATTGTTTATGATAAATACACGCTGTAATATAGTAGGCCTTAAAAATTCAGTCTTCACAAAACAACCTTATTTTTCCAAACATCCTTTGAAACTGTTATGGCCCCTGCCTAACGCTACACAAACGCGGATGAATCAGTAATAGTTTAGTAATAGTATAAAATATCCCTTTTTAAAACAACGAAATCAATTCCACAAACGTACTCAAACTGACCACTCTGACAAAATAGTTGCCAGCATTTCTGTGGATTTAAAAAAGTCAGTTTCAAAACATGAATTTTTCATAAAAAATATTAATAGCTTATGATTAGGCTTAATAATAATTTTCAAAAATAAAAATAACATATCTTTTAAACATCCATGAAAAAATTATATATCAAGGAATAGAATTTTCAAAATCGTGTTTAAATAAATTCTCTAGATATGGGAATTTTTTAATTTTCCTAAGACTCTCTATTTTAGGTTATACCTGATAAACGATTAAAATGAGTGATGAGTGCATAATTATTTTGAATTTGGCGTATATTAGACTTTCAATCAACTATAATCATAAAAGTGCCTGTTTTAGAAATATCCAATACCTAGTTTTACCAATTACCGAGTTAGTTCTATATTTTTAAAAGTAGCCTATAGGTTGATGTCACTTTTGAATGATTTTAATTCTATAATGTGTGAAAAATGTCAAGTATTGTATTGCTGATAATAATTTGCACATCATTCTGATGAATTTAAATTTGTTGAAAACTTTCCTAAATATTTTGAAGACTGCCTATGTATGTTAACTGGTAAGGGGTCATGCTGACAATTTTATTAATTTATCAATTTTTGTTTACATTAAAAAAAATGTTGTTAGTAATTGTTTTGCAAATAACTTTAAAAATTCCATTAAATGGTTTAAAATTCATGTTGTGTAAATTCACAACTATATAAATTTACTCCGTGGACAATACTTTACAGAAATCATTAATAAAATGAAGGTATTAAAGGTATTATAAAACGAGAGTTTTGTTTAATATACAGAGTTATTGAACCCTTTATAATACATGCTATTTGCTTTTTTAAATAGGCCTACAAAAGTATCTAAATAACTGTTTAAATAAACATGTGTCCGGTGAGATCATATCGTTGCAGTGTATATTCATCTTATTAGTTGTTAGTTTTCAGTTATTATCAAAAAAATTGTGTGTTGAAATTTACATCTGTGTTGCAGCTGTAAAGCTTTTAGTGGGTACTTAAATGGATCCCATGGGAAATAAATCGCAGCAATATCCCGCTGTTTTTAAATGTGATGCTTTCTGTTGTTTAGAATATAGGGTTGAATAAACTGTCATACATTCGAAAAATGTGATACATTTGTTGGATTATATATTTAATTAAAAAAACAGCAGCAACATTTTTATAAAAATGAAAATAGCCTAACAAAAATTATAATTGTTTTCTACGTTTCAATGAGCAAAAAAATATTCTAGAAATTTGTTTGCTAAATCTTTTCTATGATAAGAAACATGTACAATGTGTGTGTGTATAATGTATCCTAATAAGAACTCAAAGTTTAACAACTTTGGACGTAGTCCGTTTCCTATAAATCTGCATATATATGTATCTAAGAACAACTAATAATTTATAAAGATAAAAATAATAACTTAAACGAACAAAAACACATAAAATAAGGATATGGTAAGTTATTCAACTTTATAGAGACAAATAACACGAAGACCAAAACTAACCCACAGTGTTGTGAAACCGAAATTGGAACAGTACCGTTATACCCTGTGACAAAGAAAATCTCACACTTCTACTTATTAGAGAGCCTGCAGTATTCTTAAAAACTTATAAACTCATAAATGAGAGGACTGTAATTAATAGCTCGCGAGAATCGATTCAAAGTTTTTTAAGATCTAAACAATTATTTTATCCCATTAAGAATCGATATCATGCCAACTTCTTCTACACAAATTGATAATACGAGCTGCATTAAATGCGATTGCTGTTGAGTATATTTGAAAAATATAAATATTCCCCTTGTACTATTGTTCTGAAAAGCGAAACATTTTACCAAAAGGGCAATCACATTTTTATAAATATCAATGCCTTAAATACTAGCATTTTACAAAAATATGCATTTATTGATAAAACGGCACTCACAATATAGGTAGGTTGTGACACGAAAATGAGGTGGTTATAGTCAATAAATTATCCAAAGTGATTTTAAGTTGTGTTTTATTTATGTAGAATGTGTTTCAAATAATAGGGTATGATTACTTGATCATTCAAACATTGTTTGATGTAATAGACGCATGGAAAGTGTGTTAGTTTAAATATAATTAGAATTGATGAATTAAATGCCAAGGTTAAATCTAAACTATTTGGAACAATTTCCAAATGTATACACTGAAACGCCCAAATTGATCGTTACAAAAGTTAGTGTAGAACCTACATACAGTAAGTAGAAAAAGGGTCCAAGAACACTTTTACACAAGCGTAAATTTATAACTTCAACATTAGTAAATTTAGGTTTAAAAGTGTTAGGTGTCTTTTATAAAAGCACACGGAACTTACTGGTGGACTTATTCCTTTCGTTTTAATGATATTTTACATCAGTTATAGCAGTATCTCAACTTCTGCGTAAATATAATGGATTTTATATAAACGTGCTCAGGATGAATTTCATTCCGATAAGTTCAAGTTTGGAGTCTGCATTTAATAGAAATAACCAATTGATCAGGTAGAACAATGTAATAAATATTTTAACCCATAATAATTACATTCATTAAGTTCTTTTATAAAGGATAACTGAACGGTTGAAAAGCAAACCATGAAATCATTTTTTATTACAAAGACAAAATGTCGACAATTGGTTTATTGTCCTCATAAAGTGTTTCTACTAAAATTAGTAATATGATGAAATGTGTTTTAAAAAAAATTTCTACTTAGGTCAGCAACGAATATTCTAATTTTAGTTACTTTTAATAAATAATTACAACTGATATAATTAAAGTAACATAACAAATGACTTAAAACAGCTATTCTTTCACATAACCTATAACATTGTACTAGTGGATTTTAGTACATATTACTAGTGGCTTTAAGAAATCATTTGCTATCATCTAATGTAAACCTAAAGACACCATATTGCTTACCTTGCCTCTTTTTGAAAGATTTTATTCCATATAAAACGAGAATTAATGCATTAATTTTAGTTAATAAATTATTATTTGAACAAAATGTAGGAATTTCAATCAAAAGTGTGTGTTTCTTGGTAAAGTTCATAATTTTTTAATATTTAGTTTTTAAGTAAACAAAAATTAAAATAATCGTAATGTAAATTATTAAAAAAATCGATACCGGTTTTTTAAACAGAAACAAAAATAATGGTCTTACGTATGAGATGATGAGAAAAATCGATGCTTATTTTACTGGTTATTTGTGAAAATACCGGAATTATAACATTTTAAAATTGGTAAACCTTGGTCTTCGTTTCTTCAATTTCTCTATACAAATATATAAATTATAAGTTTAAGCTAATGAATACAAGGCTTAAAAAAGACTACATTTTCTATGTTAAAATAATGGATCTGTGTCTTATTTGTTGTCTATACGTATTTTGGTAGAGTGTTACATCAAAATATTGTTACATTGTAATTTATTTTAAAACATGTGTTTCAACCCTCTGCTATTTATTGAAATAAAATTCCTTCTAATTTAAAAATATTGTAAAATATATGACACTAGGATTAATTTAGATTATTCCTAAAAGGTTATATCAATATTAAACAATTTTGACTAAATGGTGCCCTACAAATACAAAAAATTTACATCTGACTCATACATTCACAATTTAAAAGCATAAGTTAATGTTGCGTGGGGTAGAAAAGATAATCGTGGGAGGGTGCAATGAGAACCCTCTTGTGTGAGCGTTCGGTCAGGTTGTATAAATTTAGATTCTGACGGTATCATAAAGGTTTGGCAGCAGACAACACATGGGATGGCCGGTCCCAGCGTGTCCTCTCGCCAACTCCCGTGATGGCCGTATATCCCCTTAATGTGGTTCGTTTACTCTCTCTCTCTCTCACACACTCTCTCTCCCTCTCTCTCTCTCATACGACAGCTTTTCCCTGCACCTCATCATAATATCCGCAAACACCATAGGAGATAAATAGAAATATAAACATTAATAAAGACATCTACAGAAATTAGCAACACATAAACTATACATAGAAAGTAAAAATATCACAAGGTATCGCTCTCTATGCGTTTTCCACCTTTTTCGAAAGTTACATAACAACATTCATAAATATGTATGGATTAATTAATAGTACACTCGTGAGTCACTATTGAGGCTCTTGAGTATATATCTGGTCTATTTCAGAATGATGACTCGTCCGCCTATTTCATTCTGAAATTTGTTGGGGATTATATATATATATATATATATATATATATATATATATATATATATATATACATATATTGATATATTCGGTCATATATAAGGGTGGAGTACATTTTTAATGGCTCTACATGTTCCTTCTTTATATTTGTTTTACCTCTTGGGTCTCCCAGGGTAATCGTTAGAGGAATGACGAAGTCGAGAAAGCAAAAAGGGGCCTGACCATCAGTTTAGAGGCGCGCCCTTTCACTGCTGAACTGAGGGGGTGTGTTTTACACCACACTAAAATAGCTACCTGAAAAGGTTGAGGGTGCCTTGTTTATTCATAGTTTGATTAGGTCTTCTTATTATCCTTCAAGATATTTTTCCTGTTGTGGTGCCAGAAGTCGATTGGGGTTTTAGAGTCCTCTTGGAGAAGTTCCTCTATACTCCATAACAGAGATAAGGGCGTCAGCAGTTGAAAATTAAACATTAGTTTATCAGGAGATCATTTTAGAGTCTCGTGCAGAGCAGAATTGAACGCGAGTTGAAGCCTCATTAAAGAGTTTTCCCACTTGGTTTGTTCGTGGAAATGGAAGGCGATTTGAGCGGTTTTCAGGTTTCTGTTGAATCGTTACGCATTTGATGCTCGGAGATGGTAATTGGATAACGTGGCGTGCTTAATCTCGTTGGAAAAACAAGAATTACGGAATTACCAATGTGTTGGAAGATACGTGAGGAAAGCTCTTGTGTTGCATTAGAAGTGGTGGCATCGCGAAGAGGAAAAAACCAAGTAAACTTAGTAAATTGGTCTACAGCGACCACTGTAATAAATTTTTGAATTCTTTTTAGAAGACCCAAGTGTCTCCCAAATGGAGAGTTATGATAGGCAAATACCATGCAAGGAAAGAATTAGGAATATAGTTGCGGGGTGGTTTTCCCAAATAATCCTTCAGGCATGGTACATTTTTACTTTAACAATACTTCGGGTTTTCGGTCTTCTCCTTCAATACGTCTATAGTACCTTTTATTTCTGGATCTGCTTCTTGGTGTTTCTTAATATCGGGTAAGGCTAGACGGAATTGGCTTACAAGACCAACCAATAGGGTTATCAGGGACTGGATCCGAATCGATGTCCTCGGGACATGGTGTCAGCGATGGGGTCCCCATATATATTTGTCACTGTGAACTTCATCGAGGTAATTTTGGCGGTCTATCGATGAGCTTACCCACCTGTCGGATACGAACGTGAAGCCATGAGGAAGCTTGGTTGTCTGTTTCCAAGACGAACTCGTTGTTCTCTAGATAATGCCGGAATTCCTAAGTAAAATGGACTGTAGCTATACATTCGAAATCATAGACCGAATTGACCATTGTCGCGGCTGGGGTAAGGGTTCTGGAGGAGTATGGTATGCCCTGCCTGGTCTAATCAATCTCCTTCAGTAGGACGGCTTCAAGGACACAAGAACTGGCATCGGTCTGGAGAATAACGGGTTTGGTAAAGTCTTTCGTTCCTAAAACAGAAGGTGGAGAAATGACTTCTTTTACAAACTGGAAGGATCTCTCATGCTCTTCCTTCCAGAAGAACGTTTGTTGCTTCTTCCTTAACAAGTTTAGAGGTCCTGCTATTTTAGAGTATATGTGGATAAATTACGAGAATTCTGTCATTCCTATAAAATGGGCTATTACTTTGGCATTCTTTGTTTGGGGGAAATTCATGAAGGCTTTAGTTCGATTGGGATTGACAGTTACGTCTCAGGACGAAACTATTTGCCTTGGAAACTAATCTATTCTACCCCAAACTTAACACCTTTTCGGGATTAACCACCAGGTTACCCCGGCATAGTCGGATTAGCACTTTTTAGATATACCGAACATGTTCCTCCCAAGTTTTGGAATATACCACTAGGTCATCTATGTAGTTGAACACGTACTGGAATTTAATATTTGAAAATACTTAGTCTAAGAGAATTGTAAATACTTGAGCTTTAGTATTAGACCAAAAGAAACGCGAGTGAATTGATAAAGCAGTCAAGGAGTACAGAAGCTAGTGAGATGTTTCGACTAATGTGAGAGCGGAATCTGGTGATAAGCAGAGTTGAGGTCGCAAATGGACAAATATTTGGCTCCAGTAAACCAATTGAAACTATTGTGAAGGCTTGGTAGCGAGACGGCCTCAATGAGGATATGTTTTTTGACATTACAATAATCAATTATCAAGCGGATTTTTGTCGTTATGATTCACTACAAATGCAGGAGAAGAATATGCGGACCTGCTTGGCTCGATGATGGCCTTACTTAAAAGGTATTGTATGTGTTCCATAAGGATCTGCATTTTAGGTGGTGATAATTAAAATGGTTGGGATTTCACGGGTACATCGTCTTTAACACCGTTATTATATTCCATCACATTAGAGAAAACTCTTGTAATAACCAGTGGATTTCCGTATGTGTGGCTCCTTAAGGATGTCCAAAAGTAGGGTCTTCTGACCCTAGTAGTTTCCGCTATGTTATTAAGGTTGGCTGCGTTTCTGGTGGATTTGCCTATTAAAGGTAGAAGGTTCTAGAGGCAGAAACTTAAATATATCTGATTGTCCAAAAGGTTAATTGATAATTGCGTTTTAGTTATGTTGGGCCATAACCCAGAGGTCCGTGAATCAAAATCACGCTCTGCTACCATCTGACGCACACCGCCTTAGGAGGATTAAAAGCGACAATAATAACAATATAATCGAAATAGAAATAAGAATGTTCCCCCCTCTTTAAAGAACAATCCTGCTCGGCCCGTGGACGGTGTGCGTGTATACAATTTAACGTAAATAATTATAATAGAGATATATATTTAAATTGTTCAACTGTTACCTGCTGTCTTTACATCTACATGTTACCTAACTGGTTCCCTCGGAAAGATGGCATGCCGCAGAATGTACGCCCTCGATCACCAGGGAGACGTCAAGGACCCGTTATGTTCGATTCTCACTACCAGAAAGCTACTTTTCTTAACTTGGTTAGATTTATTTTGAAAAGGAAAGGAAAATAAAAGTTCGGCACAAAACAGCTGTTTATTATAGGTCCGCTGTAGAGTGCCGGTCTCCTGTGGCGACCATTGGTAATAGATACTGTCTTTATTTACGTTTACTGAGATCGAGGTTTGGCTGTAATATAAAAACGTTACGATAATTCATTTTAATTGTCTTATCAGTGATTCAAGTACAGTTTTGAAACCTTTGAAAATATCTATACATTATAGTTTAGGATTTTATTAGTGACTCAGTTCCACATTTGACGTTTTGGCTAAGATTTAAAAGTTACATTTTATTAATTCACGCATACAGTTAAAATATTATGAAACATTTATATTTTGACACTTGATGTTTTATCTGTGATTTATGTACTCAGATAAATTGTTAACTTTCATCATTATTGAATCAATAAGAAATAACGATATAATAAAGTTATACCGGTAATGTAATTTTACTTCTGAATTTTTGTCGAAGTTATCTACAATAACGTTAAGTAATATGCAATATTATTATTTAATTTGATATTTAAATATCAATACATACAGAGCTGGACTATTGACAAAGCTAAGTACCGTAACTGTTTATTGTTTTATTAGTATTTGAAACAAGGGTGCCACGTTACTTCATTAACATTTATTTGGGAGGATTGACATAATTTAAGATCATTTTGATACAACACTGAGGAATAAAGTTGATATTTTAAAAACACTGAAACGTTATTTTTTATTATCTTTAACTACTTGTTTTTATATAACGAAATATACAATTAATCACTAAGTAAACAGTGACCTTCATACATGACCAGCTCCATCTCTGACAGTACTTTTACTACGCCTTTTACTTGCACTAATGATTCCTAATTATTGATTCAGTAATCATTGAACACGCTTAAACGCAACATATACTGCAAAAATAATTTAATTAAAACAAAACCCATTTAACAGATGTAAAAATCACGGTTTTTCAGGTTAGTACATATTTTTATCTACGACAAGTATAAACCGGTGGATTTCCGTGTGTCTGGTTCCTTTAAGATGACCTAAAACAGGATCCTCTGGAGTAAATTCCGCTATATTATTAAGATTACAGCATTTGTCTACGTTGTACGAGCTGCAGAACATCTTTTTATGGAATTTTTTATATTCTGTTTACCTAGCAATGCATGACCCTAGGGGACCATAGAGCTTTAACAAAAATAGGATTCGTGGATTGATATCGGTGTAAAGACAGAGCTTCAAACTAGTTTTAAGAAATCGTAGTATTACATCTACCTTTAGTCCATCAGATATGTGTACTGTGTTTGGAATAATTTCGGCTAGTAGTAGTGCGGAGGTACTGATGTATGCTCTATACTACTTATAGAGTCCACAGAGACTGTTTAATGGGGGCTGGAAAGTCGTATTCTTTCCTCACGTATTCTTACATTTTGGGGATACTGCGTAGTTAAATGCTTTTAAGAACTTAAAGTTGTAAATTTCAATATTGTCAACAAGATTGTGTTCTCGTTGTTGTAAGTTTTTATATAAAGGGAACACACACAGCAACGTAACCCCGCTCTACTTTTTGTTGGCACAATTACATATTTATTATATATTTATGTATCTGCTGCTCACACCGTTTTGTGTACCGTGTTCAGATCCCTAAATTTTGCTTGTGTTCCCGCATAATGGGCCACGCCTAAATGCAAGCCTATTCTCGTTGACTTCTACCTTAACGTTTGTATGACCTCCCCTAAGATGGTTGGCAAGTTTGTTGGGTCTGTATATAGTCACACATGTCAGTAAAATAGTCAGCTGGAAAGACACAACATTTATATGAACACACAAAATTTTCAAAGAATCTTACCAATTCATGAGGCACAGCAAGGGGACGTGCAAAATATGATCATGTTTAAGATACCTTTTTTAAAAGGCTCCTGTGTTCTTTAAACATGATCTCCCAGTAGATATAATCTCTGGGATTCAATACAAAAAAACAACTAATTTTAAGAATAGCTCAATAAAATCGTTCTCGGTTCTGAATTTTATATATTTATTATTATTGAAATTTAATTAAAAATGTACTTTGATTTTATAATCATTATTTATCAGTTGGAAAAAAATAAAAGTTTTCATTGGTTGTTCAACACAGGATAAATTCAATTACTGTAAGTTTTTATAATGCATTTAATTACTGATTTTAAAATAAAATAATTATCTTTTCAAATAAAATACATTTAACTATCTTTTTATCTTTACAAATAATAAATAATTACGTGAAGTAATTACTTGAAGTACGTGCATTTCTTTGTAGACCCCCATACATATATTTTTGTAACCCACCTCATTTATAAGCTGTCAGTTCACTATTACATGTATATGTACATGTGAAATGTAGTTAGGATCAACCAGAGGTTCTGTAAAGTATATATTTGGCAATCTTTATATGAATTCATTATTATGACAATATATAAATTCAGTCATGCGTTAAAAAAAACTAATATTCTAAAGTTTGAAATGAAACTACCTTATACCATTAGCTTGCTTTTGCGTGACTAAATGCCAAATATAATACCCTGTTTTATTAGCTGGGTTAGACCACGTGTACTCAGGTTATCGTTTTATTACAAATGTGAACTCACGTTCTTGTATCATGTTCCTAATCACAACCATTGCAAGGGAAGCCTTTAAATTGGAAGAACATTTATCTGCATCCACCCAAACTAAAAAACATTTTTCATATTTAGTCGGTTATACATAACGAGAACGTTTTCTTTTTCATAAACCATAAATAACAACCTTAATCTTCCTAAATAAACGTTTAGTACTAAAACTATAAATCACATCTACTATGACTAATGTATTTCAATACGTTTATTCATGCGGTAACACATATAATGTCCAAACGTTTAGTTATCATAAATCAATAATTAGCCTATTTTCTAGAACAGCGTATGCAAATTTATGATATTTTGTAAATTAATTAATGGAATTCATTTAACACTGGAGTAATAGCTGTAGGACACTAACGTTTCCTTGTATATCGTAGCTGTTCATTTTAACAGATGACAAGTATCGGCCTTTTTAAAACGTACTTACCTCTATATACTTCTGTTACTACATTAGGACATTTGTTTTAGGAGTGCACAGAACTACGAACAGATATGTAAGTTTGAAGATGCTGAATATTTCATCTGGGAGAAGTTTCAACAAATAAGTAATATAAATTATATATATATATATATATATATATATATATATATATATATATATACAATTATGATCTACCGAGAAATACTTCAACAAAAAATTATTTGATGATGATATAAAGGCAGAAATTCTTCATATCCATAAATTCATTTTATATATGGACAATAACATATATATATATATATATATGTGTGTGTGTGTGTGTGTGTGTGTGTGTGTGTGTCCAAACCACTGCCATAATAAAGCAATGCCTTAACAATTTGTAGATTGTCGTTCGTCACGAAATATGAAATTCTCAGATCGTTAAACTTATTACATAATATAAAATAGATATATGACAAAAAAAGTACTACAGTAAAAATAATACTGAAGTCATTTGCCCTTGAAAATATATGAACTCATGATGTGACTATATATTTAAAATTATGTGAACTAAATTTATTTATTCAGGCCTTTGAAGATGTTTCAAAAGTATTTGTTGTACACTAGTTCATAAGAAAATTAGTATATAAATTACAGAGTGGTAAAAGTCACGAGCATATTTATTATAAAAATAAGTTGGAAAATTATAACTTCCATTATAACTTATTCCCGGGACGGGAATATCAGAAGAGAAAGGAGAAGGACTTACATCGACTTACCAGGGATGGCTACTTGAATTGTTCAGGGATCTGGAACCAAGACGATAGGAATCTAGGATCGGCAGTGAAATTCTTGGCATGTCATTTTCTCTATTACATAAAAATTACGTCAAACTTAGTCAGTAAAAATATTAAATTAAAAAATTTCAATGAGATAAAAATTAAATAATGACTTCAATCTAAGTAGGAATTTTAAATAAATGTTAAATGCAGTAAAGATAATTTTTATGATAAAAATGCTTAAAGAATAAATATTAAATTTAGATTAACAAAGTGGTTTTGGAAATAAGACAATCATTTTCAGAAAGACAAAAGTTATAGACTTATTCAAAGTTTAAAATTATTTCACTTAAAACTTGTAATTTACCAATTCAATCGTAAAATTAAAGGATGTAAATTTTTATTATGTTAGACTAGGGAAGAACTTTTATTTAAAGAAGTAAATGTAATTATTTGATTCTATATAACATTTAGTAGCTAAATATGTCAAATATAGGAAAAATTTAAAAATTATTTGTGTATAAGAAAGACAAAGTAATAGTAACGAGAGATTCTATTGTATTTTATTTGATGATAAATTTATTTTTTAGTTTGCAACAGTAATTAAATGTATTATAAAAACTTATGCTATTTAAATTTATCCTGTGTTGAACAACCAATAAAACATTCAGTTTTTCAACTGATAAATAATGAATGTTAAATCAAATTACAACTTTAAATCAATTTCATTAATTAATAAATTATATATAAAATTCAGAGCCTAATGTTTCTTCAAACAAGTTCTCTCCTGATGACAAATTGATTGTAAAATTATTGAGCTATTCTGAAAATTATTTGTTTTTTTTTATATTAAAGTCCAGAGACGTGGTCTACTGGCACATCATGTTTAAAGAGCACAGGGGCCTTCAAAAAGGTAACTTAAATGTGATCATATTTTCCACGTCCCCTTGCTGTGCCTGTATATCTTCTAAGATGGTAAGAAGTTTTAGAATTTTTGTGTGTTCATGCTAATATGGTTTCTTTCCAGCTGATAACTTTACTGACAAGTATGACTATTTAAAGACCCGACAAAACATTGTTAACCATTATGGGGGGGGGGGGGTCATCAGCGTAGGAATCAGCGGGAAGTGGCTTGCCTTTAGGCTTGGCAATAACGGGTGAGCACAAGGCATTTTTTAAGAACGCTCGAGGCTACATGAGCACGAGAGCGGAACGGTGATATGCAGGCGTGAATAAAAATAATAATAATAAAAAGCACACAGCACGGTAAAAGTTGAACGAGGGAGGACGTTTTAGTGTGTGCGTGTGTGTGTGTGTGTGTGTGTGTGTGTGTGTGTGTGTGTGTGTGTGTGTGTGTTTGTGTGTGTGTGTGTGTGTGTGTGTGTGTGTGTGTGTGTGTGTGTGAGTGTTATGTTAAAGTTTTTTTTAAAAAGTCTAAAAAATCATATTTATATACCTCTAAATTGTACCACCAACAAAGAAATTAAAATTTGTTCAGAAAATTAACTACGCAGTAGTGTAATTGCTTTTAAAGAAATATAAGAAACGTCATTTCATTCTTCCAACTCTGCTTTTTCTTTTATAACAGCTAGATATTACACTATTTAAAACGAATATTCAGAGCGAATAATGAACTAATTTTTCGATTAAATCTGACTCCTAATTAATCAACGTGTTAAAACATCCCCTTTCACTGCAGCAAATTCCGTACTTCGTAACATCCCTAACTTCTAATGGGCTTTTTTAAAATGAGATTTTTTTCATATCTGCTAAAACTAGATCGTTTAAATCATTATTTAAGGTTCTATAGTTCTAAACTGTAATATTATTTATTTAATTTTAATTTAGTTGGTATTATTGGTAGCAGAGTAATCCAAATAAATATAAAAATATACTCATTAATGTAGAATAATAATCAATACAATTTCGGTGCTGTTGAAGAAACAAAAAAAACTGTTTTTTTATTAAGTAATTTACTACAACTATTTTGTTTTAATAAATCAGATTCCTTTTTGTAAGTTTCTCATTTCCAACGACTGTAATATCAAATTCCAAAGCCGAATTTTTTTTCTTTTAAAAGAAACGTTTATAAAAGTTAAAAAAACTTAATGACACAGACATAGAAAAACATAGATTTTAATAAACAAAAAATATATAAAGTAAACTATTCAAGTAGTTTAATACGAAATAAATCCTACGAAATAAATGTCGGGATCGCAGTAAGCAACTACAATATCGTTTAACAACGGAATAGCCTCGATTTCAAGTTATGTCGGTTTGGATAGTTGTGGATTATACTTTCATATTTCGTCTCCATTACTCCAATGAGTTCATAAACAAATATTTATTCACGTTTTAGATGTTGAATGGAGGGAATTTACAATCTCACACTATGTTATTGAAATAATTGTATGGAATTAATTGTTATGTGATTTTATAGTTTTAATTACATTGATCGTTAAGATATTACCACAAATTAGGCCCTCTTTAAGACGAATGGTAATGCTTTTAATGATTAATGTAGCAAAAACACTAACTCTGACCAAGGTCATATTGTTGAGAACTAATGTTGATGCACAGATTGATGGAACTCTCTACGCAGGATGTTTGGTTACGAAATCAAAATTGAGTAGTATTGATTATTAGTAAGGGAGGACAGTGTACTGATGTTCAAAAAGAGTAGCTAAGTTAAAATGAATCTGTGAAAGACAGATCCCTAGGATGTACAATCCACAATGGCTAGAGGAATTACATATTGGCCATTATAAGCATTTGGCTGTAGTAGAGGAAAGTTAGCTAAGTGTTGGATTAACCTGATTGGACGTAGTAGCTCGTACGAAACAGTGAAACTTTAAGTAGGAAAAATGTTCGGTATTTAAAGTAAAATATTGGGTAATGAAGATGACTCTGTAGGTTATCTTTTCCATTATTAAACAGATAAAACGCATTCCTTGTGGAAATCGTGTACAATAACTTGTGCGTGGTGTGAAGGAACAATTTTTCTCAACGTTATTCAGCAAACGAAAACCCATTTGTTTTTATTTTGGGGCGATCGTAAATCTTTTACTGTACGATGCTATTGCTGTCAAAGTAAAAGTGATAAATTATGCCTGGGTTATGTTCCGTGTAACCAAAACATGTAACAGGGTTGCTAATATCGAAATATTGCTACTTATATTTATTGAGACCAAAGTACTTGTCCATATTTGTGTTTTAATTCAGCTTTAATTAATTGACCCAAAACCTTTTCAACGCTTATAAAATATTTTGTTTTTTTATTTCAATTTCTCAACATTTACCTACTTACCTAATTATGTATAAATAATATTATTACACTTAATATATGATATTCCATACATAAAATATGTGCTTTTAAAACTTTTCTATAAAAACGCGATTGATTTTTTTTAATATATTTTTTATCGCAATGGGTTCATCCAAAAACCATTTTACAGAAATATTCAAGAACTATTACAATATTTACATCTCCATTCTTGAAAACCGACAATTTTTAAAAGTTGAAGGCTTAAACGACTTCAGTCAAATGGCCCTCACAATAAAATTTACAATTCTAACGTTCATAATTTAGTTGACGTTTAGTAAAACTCTCCTCTCGTAATGGGACAACTCATGTTTTCTGGGCTTTGAACTCAGGAAGGTAATCTTCTCTCAACGACATCCTTAGACAGGGAAGAAAATGCAAACCAACATGCGTTATCTGTTACTCAGGTTAAGCTATCACAATGTGGTTTTTAATTGCGATGTACATCAGATGTATCGTCAGATCAAGGTCCATCCTGAAGATCAACCTTATTAGCTAATACTATGAGGGGGAAGCAGTGTCGATTAACCTATTTCCATTTATCAATTAACCACAGTGACCTATAGGCCAAGTTATTACCCTTACGTAGCGATAAGAACACTTCATCAGCTCTCCTCCGATGAAGGTGCTTCATTTCCCTCAGGCTGCCAAAGTACTCCGAACACAAACGTTTGTAGACGACATTGTTGTTGGTGGTGATACAATTGATGAGGCCTCTCATTTGAAATATCTGTACATTTCTCTTTTACATCGAGGGAGCTTTGAATTGCGTAAATGGACTAATATAACAACTATTATCAACTATATCAAGATTTTCCAGACGAACATTTACAGACACCCAATTTTCTTCAGGATACCGCACAACTTCATACAATATTCTCGGACTTCATTGGTCATCCTATTCGGTTGCTTTGACTTACAATTTGAATTTTCCTTTAAACTCTAAAACTTAAAGCCAATTACTCAACGTTATAGCTCAAATTTATGACCGTTGTGGTTTCCTTTCGCCTGTTGTCATGTGGGCAAAATGTTTTATGCAGCTTCTCTGGACAAAAAGGTTGGACTGGGACCAATCCCTACCACCTGAACTCTCAACTCAGTGGCAAACATTTACAAATAGCTCTTACCGTTTAAAAAATGTTGTAATTCCTCGGGCTTTACGCTTGAGTAACTCGCCTAAAATTGATTTACATAGTTACTGCTGTTATTTACTTAATATGTCAGTTTAAGGAAAAATCATTGGTATTTCTGGCGACAAATAATACCGAATACTCATAAAGCTTCACTGAAATAGCTCACTGTACCTTGCTGGAAGCTAACAGCTGCTCATATTTACTCGCCTAATTAGTGGCATATATTATCTCTTGTTACAACAAAAGGATGGATTTCCCCCCGATATTTCTATGGTGTGATTTGACAGTAACACGGATATGTGTTACATGATATGGATACAGACACCCTCCTTATCGATTAAAAGCTTTTGTAGCCAATCGGCTAGCTCAGGTTCAAAAATTATTCCCTTCTCATCATTGGAGGCACTTAGCGAGTGAACACAATCCCGCTGACTGATCGGCGCGTGCACTACTTCCTTCAGATCTTCCTCAACATAAATTATGGTGGTGCGAACCTTCTTGGCTATAACATTCTAAATATAACTGGCCTATATCTCTTTTTGAGTCTGCAAAACTCACGGACTCTGGGTACAATAAACCACCTAATATATAATAAATCTCACTTATATCTCTTATTTCCGCTGTTCACTCTGAATGGGACTTGATGCGGAAATATTCTAATTTTATTCGACTGCAGCGTTTAATGGTTTACTTGTTGCAATTCATACACAACTCTCGTCACTTAAGAAGAACTAATGGATCTCACACTACTTTGGAGTTGAACTCAGCTAGAATCAGAATATTTAAGTTACTTCAGGCATCCCCTTCGTAGAAGATATAAAGGCATTGGGAAACACCACTTCTAGAGATGTATCTTCTAGGCTTCGAAGATTAGCACAATTTCTCGATAGAGATAGCTTTCTACGAGTCGGTGCACGACTAGGAGCAGCACAAAGTGATTATGAGACTCAACATCCAGTGATTTTGCCTAAACATCATCCTGTGATTGCCGCCTTAATCGTCATATATCACCGGAAGTATCTTCATCTGGAGTTCCACTCACTCAATCACTTATCGCAAAATAGGTGTGGTTATTTTGTGCTCGGAATGTAATCCTTACACGACGTTTTAAGTGTATGTGTCTTAGGAACAAACCTAGATGTTTAATCTTATGGGACGCTTACCTCAACCTTGATTGACCTCTGCTCGAGCATTTCTCAACACAGACATTTATTATGGGCGTCATTTCACTCTGAAGGTGCATACCCTAATTTCTATTCGAACCATCAAGACATACATATGTGCCTTTGTTTGTCTTATTACCAACGCTGTTCACATTGAGGTGGTCACTGATATCTCGACGGATGCGTTCATTGATTCGATTGACAGAGACCTAGACTAGTTCTCTGTTAACACATCTATTCCGTTTGCGGAACAAAACTTTGATGGGGCTGACAACGCACTGCGAACACTAATCAGGACCTCAGGACAAGATCTCCTTTCGATTAATCTCAACGAGGAGGTAATTCCCGCTTCAATCCTCTTGCTGCACTTCATCAAGGAGGGCTATGGAAAAGCGCAGTTGCGAGGCAGATAAAAACGCGTACTAGGTGATCACGTTCTAACTCTCTCCGAGTTCAAGACACTGACAACTCAAGTAGAATCAATCCTAAATTCTCGATCACTCACATCTTTGTCTTATGATCTCACTGCTATGACTCCAGGACACATCTTGATTGAAGCTACACTCGTTGCCGTAGTTGAAGAAAATCTGGCTGAAGTCCGTAATAATCGCATTGGCACCTCGTCTATGCTTTCCACCAACGTGTTTGGAAAAGGTGGCATTTGGAATATTTTCACACTCTACAAATGTACTGACATGGACAGACAATCTGTGTGGGCGCCTAGTCTTAGTACATCAAACTACTCCTTTTCCCTCTTTGGCATTGGCAAGAGTGACACAAGAGTCTAATTTTTAGAGGAAATATTTCTTATGAAACAAAAACCAACCTAATTGATGTTTTATTTTCATGGAATATAAAATGTTTACTAGTTGTTTTTATTATCTGCGGTTCTAACGATTAAATGTTGAAAGCTCTCAAACATGGAATAAAAGCAGAAAGTTACTTCGCGTATTACCGATTCATAAACTTAGATTCCATAATAGAATTAAAATATTTTTTAATTTAGTTTCGATCTTAAAAGGGTTGGTTCAAATAATTATTGTCTAACAAATTATTATTTTTCAGTCAAAATAAATTGTATTTTATTGAATAAAGTACTAAACGATAAAAGTATGATTCTATGTTCCTATCATACCTTAAAACAGAAAAAAACAATTATAATGGAGGTGATAAACGATGTTGCTTTTATTTTCGTCTGCTATTATATATTTGATATCATATTACTTATAATGTCAAGACAGGACCGAAACACATGCACCTACACTAAGTTGGTTGTATCAGGTAGAATGCTAGATTCCTTATACAAATAATATTCAATATTAAACTTACGTGTTTCTGTGGGTTTTCCATGGAGTCTTACTCCTTGAACACAATAATGTACATAGGAGCGATAATTTGTCTATTCTATTTATTTACGTGTCCCTCTATCAATAAACATGTCAACTTTTATCCATTCGTCAATTCATATGAAGGGTGTAAGCCTGGTTGAAAATAGGTATGAGTTTTCTATTCTATTTATTTACGTGACCCTCTATCAATAAACATGTCAACTTTTATCCATTCGTCAATTCATATGAAGGGTGTAAGCCTGGTTGAAAATAGGTATGAGTTTTCTATTCTATTTATTTACGTGACCCTCTATCAATAAACAAGAAAACTTTTATCCATTCGTCAATTCATATGAAGGGTGTAAGCCTGGTTGAAAATAGGTATGAGTTTTCTATTCTATTTATTTACGTGACCCTCTATCAATAAACATGTCAACTTTTATCCATTCGTTAATTCATATGAAGGGTGTAAGCCTGGTTGAAAATAGGTATGAGTTTTCTATTCTATTTATTTACGTGTCCCTCTATCAATAAACATGTCAACTTTTATCCATTCGTCAATTCATATGAGGGGTGTAAGCCTGGTTGAAAATAGGTATGATTTTTCAATGTGAAGTGAGGCATCTAGACCAGGAGAGTTCCTTTATCTGAAATATATAACTTTTGTTATATTCCTCAGTTCGAAAAGTTTTTATATTAAACTACGTGTTTTAAATCTGATTAAGTTTTAAAACCTCAATTATCATTACTTTATAATAAAACACATAGGAAAAATTTCTAAAATATAATCTTTCTATTCAATATCGATATTTATCGTAAGTATATAACTGTTTATACTTGTATCTTCAACTAATCAAAGATATGGTTTCTAGTCATCTTTTTTCTTGCCAGGTATTTATTTATTTAATTTACAAAGATTTATACACGAATATGTATACAACATAATGCTTGAAACTTCTCATTATTGTAATTTATTGATATCTTAAGGAGCTTCCCACGCTCAGAAATGGTATTTTAACTGTTAATGTGTGAAAGTGCCTAATGATATCTATATAAATACATTACATTGGCAAAAAGCTTTGAGCATTGTTTTATAAATATTATTGTTGTTTAAATGATTTACTCAAATATATATATATATATATATATATATATATATATATATATATATATATATTCTAAAACAACATAGGTTATTCAATACAAGAATATTTATTAATTTATATCCGAAGCTTGTCGTTCGTAAACAGTACCAACATCATCAGGAATGAAAATTACAATAATGTAAGCTATGAGGCCTATAGCTTACATTATTGTAATTTTCATTCCTGATGATGTTGGTACTGTTTACCAACGAAAAGCTTTGGATATAAATTAATAAATGTTCTTGTATTTGAATAACCTATGTTGTTTTAAATTATTAAACAAGAAAACGTATTTTATATATATACATATATATATATATATATATATATATATATATATATATATATATATATATATATATATATTTGTGTTCTAATTCACATATCTGTTTACATTAATACATTAATTTGCAAATGTTAATTTAAAATTTAATTTATTTTTTTAATGTAATTAAATTAACTTTATTTAATTTGTGTGATTTTTCAACACATTAAGAAGTGTTGTAAAATGAATAACAGTTACTGCTATGAAATGACGAACACATTAGTAAGTATCATGTAAATACAAATGCTATTAATTTTGAAAAAGATTTAATAAAACTAAAGCCCTTAGGTCACTATAATTCATAAAAGTAAACTATGTAAAACTATAAATAAAAATAAAAAAAACTAATAAATAGCTTTTTAGGATTATAAATAAATATTTTTCTGTTGCTGCGAGGCTTATTTGAGATAGGATTACAAATTTATATTATTGACAACATCATATATTTTGTTTACCTATAAAAAAACATTACAGATACAATCACACTGTCTTGTAGTTTTGTTGCGATTGCATTTTTTCAGAATAAATTATGTTATAAATCGGTTGTGATCATGGCATATGATCATGGCGTATGTATCTAATTAGTGTAGTACCTACCTAAAGAAGTTAAAAATATTTTGTTTCACCTCATTTAAAATCTTTTTAATGTTAGAAAGTGCTCTTACGTTTTTATAAATTACGGTACCACAAATTATTTTATCTCGCGTAATTATTTTTTCTTCGGCTACTTTTGTAATGTCTACTAAGTTTAACTTGGTTTACGTTTATTGGTTTCAAAGTGTCTGTAGTTCATTACGATATCTATAATATAGCTAACACTTTTACAACAATTATACACAAAACTACATAAACTTAACAACAATCGCTTGGTTAAAAGTCGGATCCGCAATGAGTAAAAGGCGTTTAAATGCACATTAATTATAACATATTATAACAAGTTTTTAGTTAATGAACGAATAATGAGCAATTAATGTAGGAAAAATGTATAGACGAATTCTATTTAAATTTTTAAATTTAATTACTGTCAATTTTAAGAAAAAACAATTTTATATATTTATGCTTGAGATAGTCTGCTATATATAAAGGGAGGAGATTCATTGCCATCCTCTCCTGGAATAATTAAATGCTACCTTGAAATTATTTACAATAATTGACTGGTTTTATTTACTTGTTTCTAACTCTGCCAATATGATTACCTATGTGCAAATTAAACTTTAATTTGGCAAACAAGATGAAAAGTTAAAGTGGAATAGTGGTAATAGCTATTCATTTGTTTTTATCAATGTACAGATTGTTTTAAATTTACAAACTCATGTTTAATATTGTTTTTGTTTTCGAGCTCAAAGATGAGAGAGTGAAATGGTTTAAAATTACTGATGTATATTAGTATTTGTATAAAGAATAATATAGACATATTAAAATATTTCGATAAAATAGGATGAAGGGATGTTTTCCTGTCGGGATAAGGTTTTTGGAGACATAAAAGTGGACGTCTGTACAGGTTCACTTGTTTTAAGTAAATCCGTGGCTAATATTACGTTTTGTCAATGAAATTCTAGAGCTTTACTGATGCCGAAACAAGCAGGATTCGAGTATTTATAATATCCCACTTTGACTAAATGATATTATTTTATTAGTATTTTTCACGGCGCCATTATGAACGAAGTGCTTTTGTATTCCTCTCCCGTGGTCCCAAATTTATCTGGCTCTCAAAATCAATAAAACCTCATCCGTCTTCTTTATAAACATGTATTCAGAATAAAATGACTTCATAAAATACGTTGTTAAGGTAAGATGGAAATGGTTGCACTCAGGATGTATTAAGGGTTGTGGATGTATATGCAGATGTATATATAACAATTGATTGTTATTTCTGAATTTCGCTACTTAAACCAATGAGCAAAATTTTATATTACAGTAACGGGAAATTCCCACCAGAGATTTATGGATCACGGCATGATAACTACAAGTCCTTTCACGTTCGTGCGGACACAACATACGCTGTTTCGAAAAATTTTAGAACCTTCTAGAAGTAAGAGGATAGGTATTACAAAACACGTTTATGAGGTATATATGAAGGGGTTTTTTAAGCAACATAATTGCAGTATTTTTGATGTAGTGGAGAGAGAAAAGATTTAGTAACAGGTAGTGAAAGTTTAGGAAGCATCCACATTAATTTTTTCCTATATATATGAACATATATTATGGTAATACGACACATGTTAACATATCTAATCTATATTTCGTACTTCAATAACCTACCTACAATAGAATATCAATTTATTTTTAATAAGAACTACTATTTAAGAGATGTATTTCTCTCTCACCTCGACCGGAGATGAAACTTTTGATTATTAGAGATAAAGGTGGCAGTGGGTAGAGTATGTTACTTGGTTCGTAGCAGTTTTATGCGTTTTATGTTACAGAGCGTATATAATTGTGACGTATATTTATGCTGAATATGTGTGTTTGATATAATTTGATATGTTTGTAAATTTCATACTGTCCATCAGAAAAGCGTATGTTATTGATATTTAATCTGTGCAAAATGCATACGTTAATTTATAACATAGGTATGCATACGTTTGTTTGTACGGTAAGTTTTGCGAGTGGTGTCAAGTGTTTTTATCATGAGTAAATTGCGGTTACTGTAGTCTTATCTTGAAACTGAAACATGTATTGGTGTTAGTTTGATTAGTTTATAGAGATTAGTGCGGGTAGAGTGGTCAATTTTATATTCATATTTTCGAAAGACGTTGGTTTGATTATTTCTACATTATATTTGTTTCAACCTAAAATTTGGTTTTTACAACTCGTAACTAATATTTCAATTGACACAGACAAGGAAAACCTTTTATAAGAATATTCAAGAGAGTGAAACCATTTACATACTCGGGAAACTGTCACGGGGCTGGATTTAGACAGGTGTCCGCGAACATAGCACGATTTTATCGCTGCAATAACTTAATTGGATAAAGGACTGACTTTGTACTGATATAATCGGCCTGGGAATAAAGTCTTGTATCCAATTAATTAAATTACATGGGATACATAAACATAAATTGTAACCTGAATCATTTTAAAAATAATAAATATAGTGTGTCTGTTCCGACATTGAGCAAAAATAAATAAATTTATTATGTTCACAATATTTCAATAATATTTCACAAAACTAACAACGAGTGCATATTTTTGTATTTCATGATCAATATATTTGTTTTCAAAGAATAAAATGCTGATATTTGCTTATATAAAACTCTTAATTTAGTTACTCTTTATATTTATTTAATCATTTATATTTCACGGCTACCACGTATAAACAACAAATAAACTTAAACAATAGTTTATGACTATCCGAACTTTGAATTTAGTAAATTTGTTAAAATTTACTGAGACATAACGTTTTCGATCGCTATGTGCCGATCTTCATCAGTGTCTCTGTTCAAAGTGTCATAAATTCAAAGTTCGGATAGTCATAAACTACTGTTTAAGTGATTAATAAGATTCACCGAACGTAATGGACTATTGTAATTCAAGAACAAATAAACGTCTTAAAATATTATAAACACACACAAGTCATTAATTCGGATGATTGTTATAACATTCTAATAAATTACATTTTTATCTAGAAAGATGGTATTTTTAGAAATATTCCTCAACACAAAGTAGGGAGGGAGCAAATGTTTCAAAAGTTATTTAAAACTAAACTGCATTAGTACTTTTGAGAAAAAAAATAATCTTCATTCTTTCTACTGATTAGAAAACAATAATATTTTTTTATGATAAATGCACGCTGTAATATAGTAGGCTTTAAAACGCCAGTCTTCACAAAACAACCTTATCCTTCCAAACATCCTTTGAAACTATGTTCTAAATTTATGTGAAATTATGTCAGCCGGAGTAACCCCCAAATAGTGGTGTAGCTTAGGGAGGGTTCTTGGCTGAGGCGAAACATGCTGATTTGTAATATATCATAAAAATTTTACAATGGAAAAACCTTGTGTAATATTAAGTTAATATTATTTAAAATTTGAGAAATTATATACCTGTTGATTTCACGTGGCAAAAATCCACTACGTTCTGATATGTTTCAGAGGACGCATTTCGCACTAGATCGATATATTGTTCAATGCTATGAGTCATATGCAAGTAACGGATTATAAAAATAATCAGTGTTTAGAGGTTTTTTGACAAGTGATATAAAAAGGTATATAATGAAAAAAGCCTCAAGGTGTATAGCACAAAAACGTTTTGTATATATTTTCAATATTTTCCGTATTTATTATGTAAAAAGAAATTCCTCTGAATGTTACAGTTATTAATTTGAAAACTTTATTCATTTTTCAGTTATTAATTAATAAAAGTTAACATCTTATTCCAAGAATAAAGAAATTATTTACTATAAATCCCTGTAAAATATTTAATTTTGTTTTTGTAAGTTTTAATAGATTTTAAAAGTAAATATACAAATATTGTTATATAATATATCATATTATATACATATTCAAAATATATATATATATATATATATATATATATATATATATATATATATATATATATATATATATATTATTGATAATATAAAATAAATAAAATATTAGTATCTACTGCACTCAGATAGCCATACGTACAGTTACGAGTACATAATTAAACTCATATTGAGCTTTTCACAAAAATGGTAGATGGCTAAAAGTGAAACCTCCTGAAATATTTAGCTACAAGCTCACGCTGTGTAAATGGGCATAAATAAATTATTGCAATGTGTTTGAAATAAAGTATTAAGTTTAAGTTTGTAATGTTAATTAATATAAATACGCAAACAATTACAAACTAAGATTTTACAAACGTCAATCGAAAGAAATTGTTTAAATGTCATTTATTTGGCTGAACTTGAATAAACCCCTATTTAAACACGTTGATGATTTCATAGAGTATTGTCTTCATAATTAAATGCAAAAGGTAAGTCTATTATGATCTTATTTATTGAAATAAAAATACATTTGCCTCATTTCTTAAGGCATAGACATATATTTATGTGTGTGTATATTAAATGTCATAATGTATGAGGCAAAGTCAAGTTAACCAGTGAGCACAAGTATAATATTTAACGTAGGCCTTTTATAAGCCTACATCTCTATGCATTCTATAATATAAAAAGATTAGCGTCGTGAAGTTATCGAAGTCACTGTACGGTAAATAGTGTTTAATATTTAGAGAAGTGTAATTTTACTGCATTCCAAATTATCAATTTATATTGATGCTGGATTAAAATCCAAATTTTCAAAACTGTCTTGTCCATGTGAAGCTATGCAAAATTGTCATCATAAGCTGTAATACAGACAAAAACGTTTACAGAGTTTGTTAGAAATTTATATTTTATTCATACAATTACTTGACAAAATGTTAGCATCCTTATATATTTAATAACTGTGTCTTCCATATTGAAATTTTCTGTAATGAAAATGTCAAAACTAACCATCCCAGAATTCTAATTTGTTTTTATAATGTAAACTGTCATATTACGAATTAGATGTTTTACATAATATTGTATTCATTTGTACGTGTATTTAAACATCCATAAATTTTTAGCCATGCACTATTCCTAGAAAATATATATATATATATCCAAAATAGCATTGTCAGTTGGAAATATATTTGAAAATATTCTAATCGTTCAACTACATCCTTAGTTTTCTAGAAATATATTGAAAGAAATTTGTATTCTAAAGTTTTACTAAAGCCAGCGGAAATCTGACGAAGGATTTTGGTTTTTCAATGCATGTTGGGAAACCTTGCATCACCAAACTTCTCTATGCGTTGAAGAAGTAATTATCTCACGGAACTCACTTACTGTGCTTTCAGTGTATTAGGAATTTACATGGTGGAAAACTTGCTCTTTTTAGCCAACTGTAATGTTAGAAAAGATTAAGCTGCACTTCAGATAGTTTCTAAAGCATTCATTAGGATATAGTTGTACATTGCACAAGGTACCTATGTGGATATTAAATTTTAAAATTGTTAAGGTTGTACATAGTGCAAGGTACTTGTGAGGCCATTTAGTTGTAAATCTATTTCTACCAATTTAAGTACCGTTTTCAAATGTTTTTGTTTCAATAATTTTTAAACACTGAGGTAGTACTAATTTTTTCACTGAAGTAGTCGACGCTCTGCCAAAAGTAAACCTTCAGCTGCTGAACTCTTTAGGCAGTAAAAAGGAGACCATCCCAACAGAACTAAAGAAAAACGCTCTCGAAACCATTCATAATCTTTACCCGAGTAACGAGTGGCTTCATGTCTATACAGACGGTTCTTACATACCTGAAACTAATTCTGCTGGGGCAGGATCCTACTGCGGGTTTTTCCAGCAATCTTCAGCTGTTGGCAGGAACTCTAGTAACTTCGAGGGAGAAATATGTGCTGTCACTGAGGCGGCCAATAATATTGAGGCGCTAAACTTACAACCAAGCAGTGTTGTGTTTCTTATAGACTCACAGGCTGCAATCTCTGCCCTAAGCAACAACAAACCCACTGAAAGCCTGAATGCCTCGAACTGCCGCAAGAAATTAGCCAAACTTATTAGCAGGGGCTGGGATGTCAGCCTACAGTGGGTCCCCAGCCA
This sequence comes from Prosapia bicincta, assembly GCA_036971475.1. Classification (NCBI taxonomy): domain Eukaryota; kingdom Metazoa; phylum Arthropoda; class Insecta; order Hemiptera; family Cercopidae; genus Prosapia; species Prosapia bicincta. Next base: position 240,483,160 of record JBAIZL010000004.1, on the reverse strand, counting down.
CGTGGGCCTTCCAGGAAACGAGAAGGCGGACGAAATGACCAAAAAAGGAGCAGAGAAGGAGCAACCTGAAACTCACTAAACCCTTGAAGCAGCAGAATCCCAAATTGACTCTACCATATCCAGGCTCAATAAGAACCTACTAAGAAACGCATCCACGGGCAAAATATGGGCAAACTTAGCGATCCCAGGCCACATACCTGGTCATCTGGAGAGGAGTGAAGCTGTTGCAAGGTTCCGCCTGGAAACCGGTCACGACTATCTGCAGGCTCACCTACACCGGCTTGGCATAGCCGAATCGGACGTGTGTCCACTCTATTCCGCAAGTCACCTGCTCACCGGCCCAAAACTCTACCATGCTCTGTACGACATCACTGCTCGGTACTGGGAGGCTCGGCGTCAAATGGCCCAACTGCCACAGACGGGCGTTTGATAATAAAAATAATAAATAAATACAATTTTTAAACAAAAAATGAAATTTAAATTTTTTTGTTCACTAATTAACAAATGCAGCACATGTATTTAGGGATAAATTATGTTATTTGTACATTTTGATTAAAGATTAAGCTCTTTGGGACATTTGAGCTTTTCATTATGTTTCGCACAAAACGCAATCAGCAGATTCTTCAGTAGATGAAGCATATGTTTCCAATTACTGCGTTTAGACAGGCAAGCGGATTGAGAGAAAGAGAGTAGTTTGTGTGTATTAATGAATAATGTATTAAAATTTACAAACCCGATATGTTGCATGCAATAACGTTAACACATTCTGCTAACAATGAATAACTGACTGGAATCTAAAGAGTTTTTCTTGCAAGCATTTGTGTTTGCTATGTATAGTTACTATTGTATAACATGGGAATCATTATGAATAATATTGTTATAATTCGGTAGAGGCAATTGCTAGAAATAAAGAAAATATTACTGCCTAATTTAAATCATAATGGATCAAGGAATTCAAATTATCAGTATAGTTAAAAAAATGATGAGTTTTAGCTTCCATGTAGGTATGTCATGTGATGATGCGTTTAAAATCGATATAAACATACTTACTTCTTACTTCAGCCAACGCCCGTCTTTGGCCTCTCAGCCATCCGATGCCGTGCCTCCCAGTATAATGTAGCGAGTCCTTCCCTGGACTCCTCGTGAAAGGTATCTTTCAGGCCGTCACAATTAGTAAGGTGCTCTGCAGTTTCTTCGTTGTCGTAGCAGAGTGGGCAGATTGGTGTGTCTACCACTTTCATGCGATGCAGGTAGTCATGCCCAGTGGTCATCCTAAACAAAGCAAGGCTACGCCTCTCAGAAGATCCAGTGGTATGCTTGTTTGGATGATCTTTTCCCATTGCTTTCCTGTAGCAGCTTGTTTCCTGTCCCGTTTCACGGAGTCGCTGATAGTGCTGTTTATACTCCGACAGACACTGCGGTATGAGAGGGGGAGGATCGGCTGTGCCATGGAGCAGCCATGCTTGGCCAAACTATCTGCTTTTTCGTTTCCTCTGATGTCACAGTGCCCCGGCACCCATTGTACTGCGATCTGTTTTGTTTTCTGCAACATGCGGAGTGTTTTCTGGCAGTTGTTTATTTCCTTCCCTTCTTGTGGCTTTGGGGAGGTGATCGCCTGAATCGCGGATGTTGAGTCCGAGAGGAAAACTACCTTCTTGGTGTTGGCCGACAGAAGAATCTCTTTGGCCGCTTCGCCGGATATAAACATATATTTACAGATATAAACATTGATATATATTTAGAGATATAAACAGATAACAGATATAAACATTAATTTATTCGCATGTAAAATAATATTTATTCTTTGCAAATTAGTTGTTATCTAATTATTATTCCAGTTTTATCGTGTATTACATTAAAGATATGTTTAATGCTCCTAAATTTCACTTATTTTGAAATTAACACTATTGGCTATTCTGGAAAGGCAAAATAACTCGTACTGGATGTTATATATATATATATATATATATATATGTGTGTGTGTGTGTGTGTGTATGTATATATATATATATATATATATATATATATATATATATATATATACACACACACACACTCATACGAAATACTACAGCTTTCTCTAACACAAGAGGCTCGTGATTTACACGCATATAGAATACCTTCTAAAAAAATATAGTAAAGATAATTAAGAAATATTGTTTTGTTAGTTTATACCACTTTTCAAACTTAAACGTATTCTAAGTGTAGGATAACTGTATAAGTGTATAAGTGTAGGATAACTAAGCTTGATTGTGGAGTAATAACTGCATCTCCGCAAGCCAGCTATAATAGAATAACCGCCACATGTATTGAAAATACTACTTTAGGATTAGCATAAGTGATCGCGTAAATGAAATGACATATTGTTGCTGCAAATACAATACAGATAAAATCGCACAAGTTAAGTAGGAAACAACACTCTTTATTAAAATCCTAATATATAAAAATGAAACAAATTTTAGTAACGACTCGGGTGACATATTGGGCGATCGTAGGCCTATATTGTTCTATCCACCAAGTCCTGTATTACAGTTTAGAAGATGAGTTGGATTGGATATTGAATATGTGTAGATCCAAACTAATGATAGCAATTTTAAATGAATAAGGACCTGCATCAAGGCAATAACGTGAATTCAATACCCATTGGTTTATTTCAAGATTAGATGCTGTCAATGGGTAAACTGCAGCTTGTCGTTATAAACACATTTTAGTATGTATTATATAACTCCGGTACTTAGGTAATATTACACTGCAGTTGATAAAAACTTATCTCGCTGAAGTCTAGACCACATTAACCAGTATTAGTAACGTAATACGGGTTGTTTGGAGGGTTAGCACCTGTCCATATAAATCGTGGAAAAACAAACGAAACCGCTATCTTGATTGATCACTAGCCTGGAGCTATAGGCTGTTCAATGGCTAGCTAGGCCTCCTCTAGTGTCTTAAGTGAACCTAAATAGTTTTAATCAGGAATTCCGAAGTCAAATACTGTATCAGATCTATCGGAGCAGGTTTTCTAAACTACTAAAGTTGTACCCATTGTCATTGTTTTGTCTATTTGGGATACGCATATGAGAAACACGTAGTAAATTAAATTTATCATGAGAAAATAATTAACAATTATGAAAATTAGGAAACGAGGGGTATGATTACTATGTACATATTTAAATATCTGAATATACAAAAAATACCAAAATTTAAGGAAAAACATTACAACCTGATTCTTATTATTTAAAAATGTATTCTTCACAGTATAACATACGTACACAAGCAAGGATTATTCCAAAGTAAAAAAGATGTTTTAAGTGTGATATATGTATATCCATTTACGAGCTATACAAGCTAATGTATGGTTCAATAATACTATATTCTAAATAAACGCAGCAACTACATTGTGATAACTTTAGAATTTTACCATTCTGTTAGCTGCTAACCTCAACAGATGTGCAAAGCTATTGAATCTACGACTACATCCTATTTTTCAAATGACATATTTAAATAAAATAATGATTAAACAGTTTATTGTAGTTCAAGTGAAAAGCGTGAGTTAAATATGATAGTGATAGGCATCTATTTTGGAGCATTCCAGTCAAACATTACAGATATATATCTTAATAACACGAAAGGAATGTATATCGATAAACCCTGTCATCTTCTTCTACATAAGATAACTTAGTACTAAGATAAAGAGAAAGCAAAAGGTTACGATGAGTATGAAAACATTTGGTAAAAGGAATAAAGTCTAGATTTAGAAAATGAACTTTTCAATTATTTCTTTAGTAATCCATGATTTTGATAAAGAAACATTTAACAAAAAAAGCGACACTATTACCCTTGTAGTCTTCTTAATGTTCAGAAATACGTTTGTTTAATAATTATAGTATTATGAAACTATTATTTTATTTATAATAAAACATTTCTTTATATAAATTTGATTTATATTATTTGGTTATAAATGATTATATTAAGTGATAATTATGTTTAAATAAAAAATTTTGAGGAGTAAAACTATGACCTCGATAAATGATAAACTGTGGTATATTTAGCTAATAATTCTATCTGTTATCATGATTATATTGTATTTACTAACATTGTTCTTGTTTTAGCTCAAATTCCGTTTAACGCTTTTTAATTTAACCTACCAGCACTATTTAGACTTTTATTATTTTAAAATAAATAGAATTTAAGATTATAAAATATATTTATAGCCTTATTACTGTAGTTGAATTTCTTTAAACAGAAAGTTTACCTTGTAAACGCAGTTTTTTATTAGAAATGGCTTTGGAAGGTTATGTGGTCTCTTGCAAACAATTTACAAATTTCTTTTAAAAAACCTTTATACTTTACAAAATATATCTAGTCAAAATCAATATTTAGGCAATGTTATTATAATTTGGTTTGATTTAAAAACAAAATCACTTCTTGACGAAGAATTAAACTTAAAATTATTGAGGTCCTCACAAGTACCCTACACCACAGTTGTACCAAACTATCGTTACTATAATATCTACGACACAGGACTAATTTCTAATCATCGCACTACTATATTTGGCACCCAACTACAGACATTTCCATTCCACTGTCATTACCAGCTACAATCAATCTCCTCCGACTTTACCGTTATTCTTACCACAATGCCTACTTTCGCCACGTACCATCTGTTACGTATTCCGGCATAGCGTGCCAAAAATATGTTTTCCGGCATATATGTATCGTACTGTATAATTATATTAGAATTTCCGGAGGATCATTGATATAAAAATAATACTAAATTTTTGTTCTGGTTAAAAAAACAAATAATGTCATATATACCTACATAGACAATAAATTGTGAACATAAAATTGTACACACCTGTACCGTGAAACGTCTTGTTATCTTGGTCTTCCCAATGGATGACAATGAGTTTTGGATTTACCCAGTTCGTACAATACACATTACCTAAGTAAAACAAAACAGTTTACATATAATTAAAAATAGTCAATAATACAGACTAATAATTACAACACCTTATCTGTCGGTTATTCAATACTGTCTTCACCACTCGGCCGAGGAAAAAGTAAGAAAAACTAAGTTATGCAGAACGTAACAGGAGAGAATTGTGCGTCCTTGAACTCACGAAAACTACGTCACTTCAAGCGTAACGGGATAGATGATGGGAACAAGACCGAGTCTTGCTAAACTGTGCTTGCCAAATCTTGTACAGGGCAAATATAGGCCGTTAAGAGTATTTACCCTCTCTAAAGCATTTACATTTAATTAGGATTTTTTTATTAATTTTAATAATAGCACGTAAAACCATCTAAAAATCATTGTTTAAAATACTAACCAGATTTGTCCGTTCTAAATAACTTCCCTATCACTGCCAGTTCAAATGATATCTCCCCTACCTCCTAATAATTTCACTATCCACATGTCTATTTACCCCACCTTAGCCTATTTATATCGTTATGCTATTACGTCTTTCCCAATTATCAGACTAACAATTATCTTCCAATCATACAAACTATATTTATAACCCTAGTCAACCTTATAAATCGTCTTTGTAACATTAAAAAAATATTTTGGTATATAGAAAACGTGTTTTTATAATATATTCGACCCCATTTATATTTTGATGAAAATTTAAATTTAGTATCTATATTGCGTGCATTATATTATCCTTAATCCTAACAGTTTATGATTAGTATCGTGAAATCACAATCTGACCCACTAAAAAATAAACATCTAAAAGAAATATAATAAATAATATATATGATATAAATAGCTTTGAATTCGTGTTAGTTAAAATGTAGTGTTAAATGTAACAAAGAAAAGTCAAAAATAATAGAAGTAATAATTAACTTTAAATTATTTCGTTTAAATATTTTGGTTAGTTAGCGATAGAAACTCGTTACCTGAGCACGCAACGTAACTTGCTCTTTTCATTTCTTTTTTCTAACATCAAACGCATAATAATATGACCCCAACTGAATATATGATGCGGCCTATAGTGAGAAATATAATAGCAAACGTTGAAATTACTTTTTCAGGATAATGAAATGTGAGGCACTACAAATTCGAGATAAGACGAGGAGCAGAAAAATGGCACGTAACCGTCTATTATTACACACATTAAACTTTATCAATCAGGTCCCATCTTACATGTTTCTAAAAAAACAGAGCCGTTATATCACATTTACAACAGTAAAACCGCAGCGATAAAAATTTAATTTTCTGAAATGAGTTTGGGTATAAAAACAGCCTATTCGAAAACGTCATTAACTATATCATTAATTTTATTATGTGTAAAAATAACAGCTCGAGCTTAGTAATTTGATAAAATCCAGATTTTTTCAATAATAAATGAATGTGTGGAGAAACATTAAAAATTTTTTTTTAAATGCATTCCGATGAAATATAATAATACAAAATAAACCATCACCGCAGTAACTTATAGGCTCTACTTTTAAAATTTATTAAATTTTAAAACCCATTACATGATATCCATCTTTAATTTAAAAATTCCAAATCTTCTATTAAGGTTAAGGTAGTCATAGAGGAATGCTAACAAGCCATAAGTTATTGTACAGTCCAAGCGTAACATATATACTATTATATGAGTATTGGATTTTATTATATAATATATTTTAAATTAATAATTATGATTAACTAAAATGTGAACAAAAACCATACTAAAACCAAATTTATTTTAAATTCATAAATCAACGACAATTTCCAAAAATAACCCAATTACAGAATCTTTTACATATATCCTTTTAAAGAACAATTTAGTACTGATTTGATAATTTGTTTAAATATAATTAGATAACTAAAATTATATCACATATTTTAATATGCTACTTAGGTATAGCAGCCAGATAATACCAAAACGTAGATGTAGGTAAAAAGCAAAATAGCCTTGAGCTTGTTTCTATAAGTAGATATGATTTTCCGACATCCATGAGATATTTTGGGGGTAAAGTGTTTCTCAGTTTCTCTGAGAGGAGGTTTCCTAGGAAATAGCTTATCCTATCTGTGGTCCACTGTGATGACGTCATCGGGAAAATTTTAATGACTCCGTCTTAAACCCTTTTGGTATAGGTTTATTATTAGGAAACGTGGACATAGTACACTAAAGACGTTTTGTAAATAGATAGGTGACGTAATTAATTATGTGTGTAGTTATTAAAATACTAGACAATTTCGTTTATTTTAAAATTTTATTCTTCGTTGTTATATCTTTTTCTTTAGACGTCACTTCTATGACCTCATCTCGAGATCTATGAATGGAGGTAGGCGCTCTAAATGGCATGTACCTTTTTTTGTAATTAGTTGTCTTATAAATTTATTTCGTTTGTCACATCGTGTCGAGGTCTTTCTAGGGCGAGAACAGAGGCTACACTTTCAGAAATGTGTACCAAAATCCTGTGTTCATATGATTTACAATTTGTTATACCATATACTATTATATAACATATTATATTATGTTATAACAGTTATAATACAATTTATGTTATAATTTCAATTTTCAAAATAAACCTAATTTTTAATTTGTAAGAAAAATGTATGTACACTATCATTCTAATTCTAATTAATATAGTAAGGTTAAATATGAGCCGATATATAGACCTATACTAAAATACTTCATACTTTTGTAGGGAAATAAACATTATGTATTTGAAAACCTAATATCTATACTTATTTGTGTATGTAAAAAGAATTCATTAAAACTTTGTTATAAAAATATGTGTTTGATAATACAAATTCCAAACTAAATGGGAGATAAGAGGAATTGTAACGAAAATGCATAAACTAAGTCTTAGAGGACGTCATTTAATTCTTACTGTAAATCCATTTAGTATGTTTAATTGTTTGTATTTTAAGTGAGTTTTTAAAAATACAATTTAATTCAATAGACTATAATTTAACATTTTTTTATATCGTGAGAGGGTAGATAAATGTTTACTTTTATAATAAAGCAAGGATTACGAATAAATCAGCTGTTCGTTATATTGGAAAAATATAATATGAAGTAAGCTCCCTTTAATGTAACAACTCTTACAACTCGTTACATTTTTAGCCCGTTCCACGCATCAGGGGTTAATTGCGTTCACAGCGCCGTGTAACGCGTCACAGGTGTTACATTTATCTTCACATACAAGTAAAATATATTCATCACAAAACAAATGAAGTTAGTCAAATGTTAATACAGTATTAATCATAGAGTTGTACCGAATCAAATTAGACGACCTTTATTAGTAGGCTACTAAAATAAAAATGCTAAAATAAATTCCACATAAACTTTAATGGCTAGTTTAATATGGTCCAAAATCGTTATCTAATTTCAATACATGTTATGACTAGGTTATAAGAAAAAACTCTCAAGAGGTTATTAGTCATTTTAAAATATTACTTTTTTAATTCTTTATTATAAAATATAAGACAGTAGCAATATGTCTTTTTTCACTAGACTTAGAATGTCTGCATCAAAGCATTCAGTAAAGCGGCAACTAAGCTGAAAATGTTTACAAGCCGCTCTACATCGGACATTAACGAATGGCTTCAATTTCCCCTTGTTTAACCTCTCGCCACCGCCTTTCGCCCTTTCCTACATTCGTTCCCTTTGTTAGTAAGGTCTTACCTTTGTGTAAGGAATGCAATAATTATAGTTTTATTTTCTGCTTGTACACACTAAGAACAATGGAAAACGAATAAATAAGTGTACGTTCACAATACAAAAATTAACCTTCACTCAACCTTAAAATATATAAGTAGGATGAATAAACGTTTACTATACATTAGAACCATAGTTTTCCTTTGTAAAAGGGAAATATATAAATACACTTACTTATAAACTATTAAGAATATATTATAATTTTTTTAAAAATTATTACAAAGCAATATATTTTCATATATCATATTATATAGACTACATATTATATTTATGAACTACATAGATAATATATTTGCTACCGATTTATTTTGTGTAATATTTATAATTTAAAATAGTCTGTACTGAAAAAAATCAATTTAATTTATTGAACGGGGTTTTTTAATCCAGTGATATTAAGTAGTCGTACATATACCATCATTGGCATTATCAGAAGTCTCTTCGCTTGACAACAGTGAAATACAACTCTGAATCTGTACGTCTTTCAATTGATGACGAATGTCTGTTATTAGTGGTAGTGTCAATAAAGGCAGGTCGAGAAATCTTTATTTAAATCGTACACTTATGGGATGTATATAATGCATCTGTTTACCTTTTGTGGGTCTTTCTAAATGTATTCGAAAAGTATCTGAAATTGGAAAACAGCATCAATTTAGTGCTGTATAGAAAAAAATTCCTAACATTTAATAAAATGCGTATATTTCTATTTTTGTAAAACGTGATTGATGAATACTCCGGCAATGAAGTTTATAATAGTTGAATAGTAGATTGAAACTGCACGCTATGTTATTTATCTTATGAAACTGAATCAGAATTAACAGATTTTACTTCCATGGGGTTGGTTAATTGCATATTGATATTCGACTGGCGGAATTGCCTTATATCGGAAAACAATTACGTTGTGTAAAGGATATGCTTTGTTCGTATATTTGTCATTCATACGAACTTCTGCATGAAATAGTTCTGTAGTATAAATTCGATGCATACAGTAAACAAATTTAATTAAAGTTCCTGGTTAATTGTTATGCTAGATTTACTTTTGCCATTGGTGGCAAATATCTCTGCAGTTTGACGTGAATAAAATTTTGATATATATTCTGTAATAATAGATATTACAATCTTACAGTGATAGAACAGCCCCAGTTTGACGTGAATAAAGTTTCTTATTTAATCTGTTATAATAGAGATTGTTGAGGCTACAATCTTACAGTGATAGATCATCCCCAGTTTGACAATTAACCATTACAACTGAACTAGTTATTGTTCAACTAATTGAACAGTTTCTGTTGTGATGACATTAACACTAGTGAATAAAAATATATTCCAAGATAAAATATTGAAACAGGTGTGAATTACTGAACAAAGAGATAACATATATCTAATAGAGGTCGAGTATGGCGGTTGAAGCAATTTTCATTCTAGTACGTAATTGGTAAAGCATGTGAAGAATTTATAACTTGAAATATTACTGATTGTAAACATTATTAAAAATAAACACTTTTATATTCCAAGGTAGGAACCCTATTGCTCTCTCTTATAGATTACCTTCCTGTTTAGCTTAGTACACGGTGTCCTCTAACAAAGGCACTTATTTTAAAGTCGTAGTCCATATTATCCTTTTTTTAAATAGAATTTTATCTCTGTTGTTAAACACTTTCTTAAACTGCTTTCCCGCTTCACTTTACCTTCCTTCTACACTCTAGGCCCTAGGCACGGTAGCTACTAGAATCTTGCAAGTTAGCATTATGCCTCCTAAGCTATTTAATTGGGGCAGGACGAATTCTTTTTAATCTCCATCATGTTTATAATTTCCATTTTACACATTATCATTAATATTATTACTATTATCATTATTAGAGAAGTGAATGACTTTTTATTATGAAAACACTTTTTTATTTTCCGAACGAAAATCCATTTCTGTTATCACAGTAGCTTCCTTGAAGTCAATACAAAACGATGAATTCAGTAACTTTATGAGGCAGTTTCTGTGATAAAAAGATGTTTGTGTTAGTAAAATAAAGTTTAAAATATATTTAGATTATTATAACATGGAAAGGTTGTATAAAGGAATCTTTTACATCAGTAAAGGGATTTATAAATGGAAAATTCAAATAATCCAGGGAAAGAGAATTCATTTAATTTCTTTAGGAAAACGTTGTTTCTGCATTTATAAATTTTTGTAATTTATGTTTAATTCATTTCTCTTTACGTCTATATTTTTATACTAAATAATGATAAACATGACTGCCTCCTAAGTTCCTTTTACATTAGAGATTTATTGAATTGTTTTTTATCTTTTAAATTATGTTGGATATTGAGTGTTAATTGTTTTTTAACAATTATAAAAATATTGTTTCGAATAGAGATAGGATTTCTGCTGCAGATATTATAAATAAATATCACAACAAATTAAAAGATATATCCTTCAACTATAAACGTCTGTTATAAATCCATTAACACTACACGTAATATTATTGGCCTGATGAGAATCGAAACTAGAGGTCAAAACCGTTCCGTTAGTTTGAAAATGAACGTTATTATATGCATACAGCAACCGTGTTGGTTTTAACTGTACCATTTTCATTTTGTTGGTATTAACCTACTGTATGTACTGGAAATAAATTAAAATTAAAACATAATAATTCTTGTCTATATATATAAACAAATTAATACTTTGGTAAAAACATGTAATATTTTATTACAAAGCCTTCAATTTAAAATGTAACTAGTAAAATATTACTAAATAAAATAACCAGGTTAATATTATTACTTTGTTTCTATTCTACTACGGAAGATGTATTCAGGTGACACTACGCAGAGGCCAGAATAAGGCTATAGTGAAAAAAAAATTTTAGCACTGCGTGGGGAAGTAGACCTGATCTCAAACATAATGGAAAGTTAAAAACTCGGCCTTGAAATTATCATTTACTCTAATCAGAAGATAGGTTTGATAATTCCATAAAATAATATAAAATGTACGTTTTATATGATGATATTATGAAAAATATATATATTATTTTTCTTTAAAATTAGGACGTTACAAACGAAGAAAAAGTGTCTTAGAATGGTAAACTGCAGCTATTGTGCTGGGTAATATATTAGAGAGACTCTCTGAAATATTTGTTCATTGTTAGATTTATCGCGAACAACAGAGGCTTTGCTTTTTGTTCGGCACCTTTTAGAATAACAGCTTTTATATACAACGTAGTTGAGTTATAAATAAACATTTATAACTATGAGCAACAACAAAATGATTAACTAAACTATAATAAAGTTTAATGATATACACTGTAATATATTTAATATTATGAATTGTAAGTATATCAATTGTTAATACTGTTTATTGTATACATACAAATTTGCAATATTGAAAGTTTAATAAACCAATAAGGATTTAGTAACAGGAGAACACTTTCTATTATTGACAAAATTATGTAAGTAATGCTTTGAAATCTTATTCTCCTAGAACACTATTACACAAATGACTAATATAACAATAACACATATTGTATGATAAATATCAACTAATTCCTTTTCATCATAATACGCATTATTCATGAAAATAATGTATGATGCATTTACATTACAGGATAATGATGTTAGAAAGAAATAATTTGTATTTATTATAAACCTATTTATAATCAAACGATATATTTCAAAGACAGAGAGAGATACCAGAAAAAATATATTTGAAATTTTATGATAAATGCTTGAATACTAACTCTGATGATTATGAATAATTTGTAATATTTTGAATTTATTCACCACAATACAATTTAAAGTCTGTCAAAATACAACATAAATGGTGGTTGGTATTTAAATAAACACCGTGATAGTTATACTATCGGATCAAGAAAATAAATATTGTATATCACTCAATACCTAAACCTGTATCATTTCAGGTAGGTCTAAGAGGCCTATAGGTAAATTCTGTTTTGACGTGTTGGTACCTCTGCATGGTTGGTGAGAGTAAAAGCCTTATCCATTCATCAAGCAATTTACTGACAACAAGTGTGATAGTACTTAAGGCCTCAATTTATGTCAGTGAGGTAGATATTTTGTTTTCTAGTATGTACAAGGTCTGTGAGGCCTACGTGTGTCTACCTGTGGCAGAATCCTCTCAAACATATAATAATATAGGAATTGAATTATTACCACACAAATTTGAATTACATTATTATTCAATATCTTCCTTGAAGTCTCATTCTCAATTTTACAATATATAGTTTTTATTTTCATATTGAATTGAATATAAGGAGAAGTATGAAATTAAAAAAAGAAAAAAATATTTTCCTCATCAAACCAGATTTAATTTACCAAACTTTTATTTGCTTTTATTTCTTAACATTTATTTTTATGTACTACCATTTTTGTGTTTATATTTCTTTTTCGAAGATGGAGGTCTTTAGAAATCACGAGCTCTGTTGGTGCGAAGCTCCCGTCCCGGCTTTCTTGAAGAGCTTCGACGACGGATGACTATGAAAATGACTTCGAATCATATTCAGATGATTCTATTCATCAATTTCTTCAACAAGAGAGCGAAGAAGAAATTGCTTTAAAAGTGATAGTTGAGGAACTCTCTAAAACAACTGAATATGGGGATGAAGCCGGAGGGAATGATGGGATATTGTCTCAAGAGGAAGATGTTTCATAGTATGTTGCTAAAGATGGAGATGTTTAGAAATGTATAGCATCTAAAATTGGGAAGACTCCTTTACATAATATACCAAAAATATCTGGAATCTCAGGTGTTTCAAAATACGTTGTTCAAAACTTTGACGGACCTCCGACAGAATTGGATGTATGGAAATTATTGTTCGATGAAGAAATGATAGAAAACACTTTGAAATGTACTAATGTTCTTTTAAGTGAAAATACAAAATGACACTCACGAAGATCAGAAATAATATCATCAGGACATCACAAAAATGGCTTTTATTGGCATTTGTTGAATTAATAATGTTATGTGCAATTATGAAGTCGGGTAGAGAGAATATTAGATCGATATTCAGGAATGATGAGTTTGAGCAACCAATTTTTCGCCTAACTATGTCTATGAAAGATGCATTGTTATCAAAACTTCCTTGGTTTGACAATCCCAGTGATAGAACTAGTCGATATATTACACACAATGATTCTTACAGAGATTGCAAAAAATATATCGTGTTTTATAATTCACTTTTGAAAAAAGTGTATTAAGTAAATAAATTTCATTTTTAGTAGTTTTTCATTATTCATTACCGATGTTTTGTTTTTGTACTATGTAGACCTATGAATTTTGGATTTTGTTTATGGATACTTCTATCTTTCATGGCGTTTTTTAAATTATATTGACGTTTATACAAAGTGAGAGTTACCTTTTACCTTCCCTTTCCTAATCTATATGTGAAAAAGTAACTTAAAATACCCTTGAATCAAAGTATTACAAAACCTAATAAATATAACAACTATTACACTATTAATTTTGTAAACAGATTAAATTATCTGTGGTATGGGTCTACCAGACCTGCCTGTAACTGTGGCATACACATTGTAACCTGTGATGGTACGGGTTAATGAAAATAACAATTCGTATAACAGGGTGTATATAAAAATACTTAATAAATATATTATTACAACTTTGATCAAATATATGGTTATCATAACTATCATTATAGTAAATATTCATCACGTATGTGAAGTATAATCAATTTAAAGTTGAAATATATTTAAAGTGAATAGAATACAGCGCATTGCTTTAAAAGATTCCTAGGGCCATTCGAAAATATATTGGTATAAAAGATATAAAACAACTCTAGGGAAGGTTTATGTTTGCACAGTATGTTTCACCAGAATGTTGTTTTATATCGAAGTTAAAACAAAATTATTTAATAAACAAAGATTTGATTTCCCCAGAGATCTTGAAGGACTTGTTTGTAGAAGTCCATTTTTCCTCCTACTTGTTTTTCTTTGCAATTTTTGTAATTTAAAGTTTTCTGTGGGTTCTATTCGGTAATTTCGGGAGAAACACTATAACATATACATAATTAATTTGATACTTGTACCATCTGATTTATAACTAAATAAAACATTGAGTACAGTAACAAGAATTTTTAAAAACACAATATTGGTTAGTATAATGTAATTTATCCAATAAGAAAATAAATAGCAATAGTATTCTTTGGTGTAATTGTAAATCTTAATAAAGGAAGAAAATTACGATAATAACAATTATATACGTTATATATGAAATAATTTTGTTAGAAAGGCTTATATTAGGCTTTTTCTAAAAAAAATAAGTTCCAATAAGTTCTTATAAGTTCCATTCTCATTATACATTTTTAGTGCTAATGCTTTATTTTGTCGTTTTTGTCGTAAAACATATATTTATACTGTCGAAGTGAATCCCGAGTACGCTTCCTCCCCCACGTGTCGTTGAAAGTAAACCTATTTTGAAACATTATATTCTTACTTACATCTTCCCTTCCCTAAAACGTAGGAGGGCTTAATATTCTTTCAGAGTTAATGCAGGGGATTATACTCTATATCGGTTGCTGAAAGTAAGAAGTTAAAACCCTCTTACCGGCTTTGTTGAAGTTGTTTGTGACACGTCTTCTGACTTTCTCGCCATTCTATCCTGCTAATAGCTGAGATAATGTAAGGTCTCATAGTCATTCTCAAACAATATTCCAATATATGATCCATCTATGCCACATGGCTTCCAAATTCCACTATATATAGGCTTTTTTCGTGCAATTTTACATTCCCATATAAGAGAACTATGTCAATTTAGTAGTTTGATTTTGCTTATTACCATAGTGGGTATTTTGTAACCTTGTATGAAAAGAGCAGAGATGTTGACGATGTAATATTTTAAAAGAAAAGAAATAAAAAATCTTCAGGGAAAATTTGAAATTAGTTTAAAACCTTACACTGAAAAAGGGATTAAAAATGTACACATAAAGCTATTGAAAATGCTATAGAAAGACTGTATAGATAATTTTATTAACTCTAATATGTTCCTAAAACTTGAAATATTCGTCACGAAATACTGAAACGCACTGAAAAAAAGAAATGTAAATGATTGTTTTCCTAACACATCATAGTGAGATTTATAGCTAATTTATACTTTTTATATGGGTAATAACGTCTTATACATCGTTAATATGCCCACGGAGCAATAATGTAGGCCTATTTGCGAAGCCTGAGGAGCAGCCGCCTCTCCTGAGACTATACTTCAGTAAAATCATTTGCCCTGAACTATGCTTTAACCTACTTCTATCTTGTATTACGTTGAGTCTAGATACTTAGTTATAAAGACATAATAGATTAAAATTTTTCTTCTCCGATACCAGAACTTAAAAAAACTATGGTTATTACAAATGTCTTCTAACCTAATTTCATGTACATTCTTGATAATAAAATCAGTTTATTTTCATAAGGAATATTATTTGAAGTTATATACATACTCACTATTCACACTCACCTACCCATTCACACACACACATACACACACACACCCACTCACACACACACACACACACACACACACACACACGCACAAACACGCACACACACACACACACACACACACACACAAACACACACACACACACACACCACACACACTCACACAGATACACTCTCTCTCTCTCTCTCTCTCTCTCTCTCTCTCTCTCTCTATATATATATATATATATATATATATATATATATATATATATATATATGTGTGTGTGTGTGTGTGTTGTGTGTGTGTGTGTGTGTGTGTGTGTGTGTGTGTGTGTGTGTATGTGTGTGTGTGTGTGTGTGTGTAAATGTTTTACATTCAAAGTTTTATTTTAGCTAATGATATATTTTACGTTTTATATTTATTTTTGTGGTAAGTATGCTCAATGATGCTCTAAGTATTGTATTATTATTTATCTTTACCACATTGAAAGAAAATTTAAGCTATAAATTTTCAGTATAATCAGGCCAAAGGTTTATCTTTATAAATGTCACTCAGTTTAGATCCTCCTGTCAATCAAAACAAAAATATATCGAAAAAACTCACTGTCAAAAAAAGATATTTCTTTGTGGAAAGTAATCACTTGAATAAATATATAATACCTGTGATCCCTAGATCAGAATCAGTTTGAATTTACACAATGAGGAACGATGGTAAAAAAAAGAGAAGAGTGTGAATAACTTCTCAAATAAATAATTTACGTATATATATACACACACATATATATAATTTTTGTGCCTATATATATATATATATTATAATACAGATGATTATCTTTTCTTGATTTATTATAATTATTTAATAACTTCAAAATTTTTCAACATTTACAAATTTGCTAAAGCTTTTCGCTGGTGTACAGTTCCAGTATTCTCAAAGTCTTAAGATGATTTATAAAACTATTCAAACATTACTCTATTTGATTGCACTATGTACATAAACCACTGATAACTTTATCCCTTTAATCTATTTGTTTGACATTAAATGAACTATCTGTTTATTAAATCCTAAATTATATCCAAAACATGAAAAATTGTGTTGCGTTTAGATTTAAGTTGGGACTTTTCTTTAATGAGTATGTTATTTAATTTATATTTGTAGATATATTGGTTTTCCGCAACATTCATTTTAAAACCTTTATTAATATGATTGAATTAATTCATATTTTGTATGTCTGGAAAACTATGGTTATTTGTAATACAATGAGTAGCCATATTCGATTTATATATATCTGGTTTGATATAAGCATTGAGATATTCCTTGTAACAATCCTTTATTTTCTTTTTAGTTTGACCTACATAAGTTTCATTGCAATCTTGGCAATTTATGCTATATATCCCACATAAATGTAATTTACTAAAGTAATTACTTTGATTCACAATAAGATTATTGATTGCACTGTTTGTATAAAACGAAAATTTAATATTAGTATTTTTAAAGCACTTTTCAAGTGATTTAATTTCATAACCCGTGTAAATAAATTTAGTCCATTTTGATTCATTTTTACTTATAATTTGCCTGTTATAATTTAGTAATTTATTCTGAACGTTACTATTCAATTTGTCTATAGTCTTCCTTTAATAGCCGTTTACTGAAGCTAATTGATATATTATGTTTAATTCATTTTGTCTGTTTTGTTTATTTAATGGTATTTTATACATCCTATACAAAAGTTTGTAAAACAGGCCATCTTTTGATTATATGGATGATTGGAATGGTTTGGTATTATATTATCAGTAATCATGGGTTTTCTATATATTGCATAATCTATTTGGTCAATATGGTTATATAACTGATATATATATATATACAAAACTTTGTTGAATTTAATAAACAATTAATTTGGAAAACTGTTACATAAATTATACTTAATAAAACAATTCAAAAACAACTAATGTACATACAGTTGGAGCGGAAAACGTCTGTGCGATACAGAGGCGACTTACACACTGCCGGGGCTCTGTTCTCACCACCTATATAATACAAAAGCTACGTAAGCAGGAATTTTCCTAGCACGCATTTAATTATGAAAGGTTCACATAAATCGTTCATATAACTCCTCCATCCATAAAGAAAGCTTCGGGGGTTGGCGAAGTTTCGGCATCGGTTGAAGTCCTCTTCATCACTTGGATGAGGGCGAGGTATATAGCTGCTGAATAGGCCTCCGTAAAGGGCAATTTTCGGCATCGGATGAAGTCCTCTTCACTGGAGAAAGTCGCCAGGCGAAGGTTGATCTCTGGGATCCAGTTAAATGGGTTTTGTGCTATTTGCAACATAGTATACTCGTAGTTTGTAGGCGTTATTGGTTTTGATGATGGGCTTTTTACAGTCTAATTTTCTGTTCATTATAATTCAACTGAGCAAAAGTATTTGGAATTGATTAATACAATTTATAATGAGTCTTTTCTATGATAGGATAGATACAACATGTTTATAACATATTCAATTGTTATCAGAATCTAAATTATAATTAACTCTAATCGTGTTTTCTAATTCAACAAAGTCATTTTCATTATAATTCACAATACTTGACTTCTTTTTTAATTCTACAAAATTTTCATTGATTACAATAAACGTTTTATATAATTTTTCATATTTGTTTACCGTCATTTACATTCAAATTGCCTGTTATAGATTTGATAAAAAATCCTAGTCCGTTTATAGGACTTCTTTTCATTACTGTTATCTCTTAAGAACATAATTTCTAATTTTATTGGATTACATTTTTTTTCTGTAATTAAGATATTTCAAATAATTAACAATATTTATTACAATAATTGGTTACATATCATTCAATTAATTACAAAGTTTTGTAACACATAAATTGAATAATAACAATGTTGTTTAAAAGTTTAATAAAATTTCTTACATAGAATTAGTGGAGAAACGTATGGTAGGAATTTTAATTTGGTTGTGTTGAATATGAACAAGGAGTTTGGTCGTTAATTACATTTTTAATCTTCTTAGGCCTTTTAATTTTCGACAAATGTATTTTTTCTTTTGTGTTATGATGTTTATACTTTATTTTTCCAGTTTTTTCTTTCTTTATTTAGTGAAGTTATTTCTTCCTTGCTATATTTGTTCTTCGTTTTGCTTTGTTTCTGAACTGATTTTACATAAACTTCAGATGGTATTTCTGGAAGTGGTTCTTTTTTTATATTTCTTTTTTCTAAAACTTTTTCTTTAAGTTTTTAATTAGTGTTTCTAATGTTATCATAGAGTATTTTTGTTTTTTCCTTATGGTTTAAAACGTAGTCATTTACAATCTGTTTTTCTAAATCTATATCTAATAGTGTGTTTGAGTTTATGTGTCCAAATAAGACTTCGCACGGCGTTAATTTCGTGACTGAATGTATGCTATTTTTATAAGCTATTATAGCTTATTTAACTTTTTTAATTATACTGTTCTTTTTTAATTATACTGTTCGACTAGATTATTTAACAGCCTTATGTGTTCTACTAAAGTAGTATGAAATCTTTCACATAATCCGTTTGACTGGGGGTTTTGTGTGCTTATAAATGAATTTTGAGTTTATGCAGGTCTACTATCTCTTTTACATCTCTGTTATTAAACTCCGTTCCATTGTCTGAGATAATAACCGTTGGTAAGCAGAAATGTGTGAAGTAATGTAATAACTTGTCCGCGATCTCGATAGCTTGAGAGCTTCCCAAGCGATAAGCTTGACCGTATCGTGAGAAAGCGTCAACTATGCTGATAAAACAATTTTCCTCCAGAGATATTGTGTCGACGTGAATTATTTGAAACGGTCTGGCAGCTGTAGGTGTCAGATTCATTTCTAGCTGTAAGGGAATTCTGTCGTGTTTAGTTCTTTGGCATATCTCACATTGGCTTATGAAATTTTGAATGAGTGATTTTAAATTAGGCCAATAATATCTACTATTGATTTGTTCGTATGTTTCCTGTATCCCACGGTGATTAGTTTTTCTAACATGATAATTACTTATCGTTTCTAAGGCATCCTCTTCCGAAGCTAGGTCCAACAGTTTGTTATTACACTTACCTAAACTTAATTCAGTTTGTTTAAAATTTTTGGCTATCATGATGCAAATTTCTCATAAAAGTCGTCTTCATAATTTAGATTATATTTTATTTTAGGTACCAAATACGATTTTACAAAGTGATATATGTCTTCCTTAAAATTATTCTCTGATATTTTGACTATTAGACGAATCTTTGAAGTTCCGAAAAGCTTTATATATTTTTAATTTCATTGGCTCATATTTTACTAATGATAAAAATATTTGGTTTTTTCCAAAGTTTACAGGCTCGTCGGAAATTGGTATTTCAATTTGGGTGTTTCCTTCAAAATTGGAGTGGATTGTTTGGCCACTATCACTTCCGTCATTGTCTTCTATGTTGGCGTTACCTTCCGCGTCGAGTTGTACGATCATGGATTCGTTGTCGTCTAGTTCTGGGAAATAGCGTTGTTGCAAGTCAGCTGCAGATAAGTCAAGGTCCGGTTCTACAGTGTGTTGGGTGTTCGTTGACCTTTTATCAGTGACGTTTACTGTATTTTGAACAATGCATCTGCATTTTGGTTTAGTTTGCCATTTTTGTATCTTATGTCATAATCATATTCTTCCAATTTTAACCTCCATCCTAAAAGTTCGGAATTTGGTTCCATAACTGAAAATAACCATTGTAAAGGTTTATGGTCTGTATAAATTTTAAATTTTCTCCCAAATAAATAAGGACTGAAATGTTTTGTTGCCCATACGATTGCTAATAGCTCTTTCTCAATCGCAGAGTAATTAGTTCGCTGTCGTTTCAAGTTCTGCTGGCATACGCTATAGGAAGATCTTTTATATTATTGTCCTGGCTTAAAATTGCTCCCAATGCATAGTTGCTAGCGTCTGTGGTTAAAATAAATTCTTTTTTGAAATCTGGGTATTGTAGAAGTAGCTCATTTGTTAATATATTTTTTCATGTTTCAAAGTAGTCTATAAAGTCGGGATTTTCTATATTTATTTTTGCATTTTTCTTTAAACAGTTAGTAAAAGGTTTTTAATACATTTTCGATAATAGCCTAATAGTCCTAAAAATCCTTTAATTTGTTTGGTAGTCTTTGGTATTGGGTAGTCCTTTATTGCTTATATTTTTTTGGAATTAGGTTTTACTCCATTAGGTGTCACAAGATTAGGTGTCCTAAATATGCTACTTCTTTTCTTAAAAATTCTGTTTTATCCAGCTGTACTTTAAAGCTGGGTTTGCGTAGCCTGTCAAAAACTTCTCTAAGTCTTCCTATATGTTCCTGAAGGCTAGTGGAATAAATTATAATGTCATCTAAATAAACTAGGCATGTTTCATTTTGGATTCCTCTCAGAATATTGTTCATAATTCTTTGAAATGTAGGGGGCTATTCTTTAGTCCAAAGGGCATTCTTAAAAATTCGTAGTGTCCTGTTCCTGTTGAAAACGCTGTTTTTTCTATGCTATTTTTATCCATCTCTACTTGGTGAAATCCTGAGGCTTGATCTAAAGTTGTAAAATACTGGGATCGTCCTAATTTATCTAATATGTCTGTAATGTTTGGCAAGGGAAATTTATCGTCAATTGTTTTTTGTTTAATCCTCTAAACCTATTACTAATCGAAATTTTCTTTTGCCAGAAGCGTCTTGTTTTTTGGGTACAATCCAGACAGGAGAGTTCCATGGATAATTCGAAGGTCTAATAATTCCTTGTTTAAGCATGTCCTCAGTTTGTGTATTAATTTCGTTCTTGTAAATCTCTGGATATCTATAATTTCTAGAGTATACGGGATTTTCATCATTAGTCCTAATAACATGTTTTATTTGGTTGGTAAAAGTTAAATCGCTTCCCTCAATCTGAAATAAATCTGCATAATCTTCTATTAAACTGGTTATATCGGATTTTTCTTCTAAGTTCATATGTTCTATTCTAATTTTTGATAAATATACATTTTGTCTTCTCAATTTTTTTTGTTTATAATCTAACAAATTGAAATTAGTGTTCGTTTGGATTGTATCAGGTTCAAGGATATTGTATTCTCCTAAAGATTTTAATTCTAATGGTTCATTCACTATTAATTTTACATTTTCTTCTGTGTTGTTTATAATATGGCAATAGGCTTCTCGATTGTACTCTGAGACTATACACTGCGGAATTTCTAATCCATTTAAGTGTTTGTATGGTTAGAGTCCTTCTCCATCTTCAATATTTTTTACTCTAAATTTAATCGTTTGGCTAGTGCGGGCTTGTATAACATAACTTGTTTCCTTTTTTGCGTTCTGATCCTGACAATCGCCTTTATTATTATTATAATTTTTTTTTCTTCTTCTGTGTTAAAATATTTAATCGGGATTTGTTTATTGCGAAATATTAATATATCATTCACAAAATTTAAGTAAATTTACGTAAGTCGAAATCTTTATGGAAATCAAATAAATAAAATTTGGTTGTTTCTTTTCCCAAAAGTGGTAGTATACAACTGTATTTTTCTTTTGATACTCCATGAGCTGTACTCACTTCCAATGGTTCTTGTTTTAGGGTGTTTTTGAAAAATTGGAAAGCTATTGATATTTTTATAAATGATCTCGTGCTTCCAGTGTCAAACAGCATCTTTAGGTTAGTATTGGGATCGTGGATGTACGGTAGTTCGTTTGTGTCATCTTCGATATGCATTATGGAAAATGTCTTTTTATTGTGGTTAGTCCTAAAAAATTATTTTGAGTGTGATTGTCCTCTTGAGTGAATCCACATGCGTTTTCCTTTTGCGTTGAATTATCAATGTCAATGTAGCTGCCAGGGTGCTCTTGTGGTTCATAATCCGTTTGTTCGGTCAGATAAGAGCCAGTTATCTGTTCAGTCAATCGGTTCATAGTTTGATCGTAATTCTCTTCTTCTATCGGTTTCCCTGTCATCTGATAAAGTCTATTTTGTCTAATTGTGTTCCCTGTTTGGCGTGTGGAAATGCTCATTGGATCTGGTTCAAATTTTTGATGAACCTTTAGTGGCGTGTAATTATTGGATTGTCTCTGTTGTTGATTTTGTTGTACGTATGAGTTAGGTTTAGCAAATTGGTTAGGGTGTTTTTGGTAGTTGGGCCTATAATTTTGGAAGGTTTGTTTGATAGGAATGGGTTTGCGAACAGGTGGGATGTTCTGTTTAATATGTTGCAATAATTTGTTATTTTTAAATTGAAAATCATTCGTAAGCATGTTAAGTGCTTCGCTAAGAGAATCTCGATTTTTCGTGCGCATTAGCGATCCTACGGGTTTATGTAAACCCCTAAGGAGAACTCTTAGCCCTAATTTCTGCACATATTCTATTAAAACATCTTTGGCCAATTGTCTTTGTGGCTCTTTATTAATAAAAAATGAGATTTGTAAATTTAATAATTTTTGAATTACCTTTCACCCTTTCGTAAAGCTTAAAGGGTGATTCATTATTTTCTTGTTTTAATTCGGCCATTTCTAAATGTAAAGTAAAGCAATCTCTTTTGTCTGAATAGCTGGTTAACAATACTTTCTTAATCTCATATCAATTATAAGAATTTGAATTTACTACCATTTCTAATGCTTGGCCTCTTAACGTAACTAGTATAGAAGAAAATAGGTATTCGTTCTGAAAGTCTTCTGGATTTTCAGATACATAAAACTTACTGACTATTTTATCACATACTGATATAAATCTATTGAGCATAGTGGGCTCTCCATTATACTCAGAAATCATGTCAAGACATTCCTTATTTAATGTTGGCGTTGCCATTTTAAAATATTATTATCTTTAAAATGATAAAAATTAAAATCAGTGATATAAAATAATATAAAAAGTAATTACTCTACTTTTCTTAATTGTACTTCTTAAGATCTACCTACAAATTGATCCAAAATACTTTGTTTATTGAACAAATTTTCACTTTTCACTTTTCACTTACACGATATTAACTCGTGCTCTCAATAGATATGCACTCTATTAAGTTGTTGTAGATATTCACTCTACTAAGGTTTTCTTGATACCGTTACAAATATTCGCTCTGTAATGAATCGAATTTTTGCAGTATCTCGGTTAACGATTGAAATCGATAAAAATAATATGCACTAATTTTCCCGAGATGACCTACCGATTGCGCCAGTTACGTGTTATATTAAGCTGGAAAAGTTTTTAAAAACGATTTTTATTTTTATAAACCTTTATTGAATTTAATGAACAATTAATTTAGAAAACGTTTTAGAAAACATAAATTACTTAATAAAACAATTCAATTGATATGCACTCAATTGGAGTGGAAGACGTCTGTTCGATACAGAGGCGAGTTACACACTGCTGTGGAACTACCACTATATATATAATAATACTTTTTACCACCTATATAATTAAAAGCTACGTAAGCAGGAAATTTTCTAGCACACATTTTATTATGAAAGGTTCACATAAATCGTTCATATAACTTGTATTTATTGAAGTGAATACTTTCCACAAAGAAACATCTTTTTTTAACAGTGAGTTTGTTCGATATATTTTGTTTTGATTGACAGGAGGATCTAAACTGAATGAAATTTATCAAGATAAACCTTTGGCCTGATTGCTACTGAAAATTTATACCTTAAACTTTCTTTCACTGTGGTAAAAATCAGTAATATTAAAATACTTGGAACATCATGGACCATCACATAATTGAATATAGAACGTAAAACATATCATTAGCTAAAATAAAACTATAAATAAATAAATAAATAAATAAATATATATATATATATATATATATATATATATATGGAGAGAGAGAGAGAGAGAGAGAGTGAGTGTGTGTGTGTGTGTGTGTGTGTGTGTGTGTGTGTGTGTGTGTGTGTGTGTGTGTGTTTGTGTGTGTGTGTGTGTGTGTGTGTGTGTGTGAGTGTGTGTGTATGCGATTGTGCTGTGTCTGTGAATGGGTGGGTGAGTGTGAATAGTGAGTATTAGTATAACTTCAAATAATATTTCTTATGAATATAAATTTATTTCATTATCAAGATTGTACAAAACATGACATGTAATATCTATATAGAACCAAATATCTTACCAGTGTAGGCTATTTATTGTTGTATTACAATAAATGTACAAGAACATAAATATGTAGGTATTTTAAACAAATACCGTAACACAACGTCAGTAAAATGTTAATTATTCTATAAAGCAACTAAATTATTTGTTATTTACATTCTAGGCTTTTGTATCAATAACGTATATATATGGAGAGAGAGAGAGAGAGAGAGAGTGTGAGTGTGTGTGTGTGTGTGTGTGTGTGTGTATGCGAGTGTGCTGTGTCTGTGAATGGGTGGGTGAGTGTGAATAGTGAGTATTAGTATAACTTCAAATAATATTTCTTATGAATATAAATTTATTTCATTATCAAGAATGTACAAAACATGACATGTAATATCTATATAGAACCAAATATCTTACCAGTGTAGGCTATTTATTGTTGTATTACAATAAATGTACAAGAACATAAATATGTAGGTATTTTAAACAAATACCGTAACACAACGTCAGTAAAATGTTAATTATTCTATAAAGCAACTAAATTATTTGTTATTTACATTCTAGGCTTTTGTATCAATAACGTATATATATGGAGAGAGAGAGAGAGAGAGAGTGTGAGTGTGTGTGTGTGTGTGTGTGTGTGCGAGTGTGCTGTGTCTGTGAATGGGTGGGTGAGTGTGAATAGTGAGTATTAGTATAACTTCAAATAATATTTCTTATGAATATAAATTTATTTCATTATCAAGAATGTACAAAACATGACATGTTATATCTATATAGAACCAAATATCTTACCAGTGTAGGCTATTTATTTTTGTATTACAATAAATGTACAAGAACATAAATATGTAGGTATTTCAAACAAATACCGTAACACAACGTCAGTAAAATGTTAATTATTCTATAAAGCAACTAAATTATTTGTTATTTACATTCTAGGCTTTTGTATCAATAACGAGGCACCCAGCTGCACTTAATGGCTTTATTGTAGACCATGAAAGATGTGTTATGACAGCACTGTTCAATCTCGCCAAGCCGGATTTATGGGTTTGAATTTACTACTGAGACTTGTTTAATTAAATGCTTCCTCTTCTCTTCACCTAGCGGTATTGTTCTGAATTTGCCCAGAATTTAACCCAAAATGGAATTTGTTGGTTTTGTTCTTTTTGCGTGGGAATTTTTTGTTTCATAGAATTTTAATAGTTGTGATTAAAGTTTGCAGACAAACAGTAAACTGATAATATTTGTAAATTCGTAAAAATAATACATTGTAGGTTTATATTCCGAACAGTTCGTGTTTCTGAAGAAAAGCCCAGTTTAAACATAAAACACATAATTATTTTGAATAGTTGAATTACTTCATACTGTAAAAAGTAGATGGGATAAGTTATTTGAATTAGTAACTGTAAGTAAACATTAAAATATCTAATGCCTCCGAGGTTTACTTCAGAAAAAACACTTCTGCCACGGCGTTCAGAGGTTAGAAGGCATGTGATATAACCATAGCTTTTTATCACTGGTATAGATAAAGAAAAATATAAATCTATAATTAAGTATCTAGACAACGTACACAAGATAGAAGTAGGTTAAAACATAGTTCAGGGCAAACTCTTCGCATATAGGAATACGTTATTGCTTCGTAGGCATATTAACGATGTAGGAGTCGTTACTAAGATTAAAACAAGTATAAATTAGTTATAAAAAACTCACTAACATTTATTAGGAAAAAAATTATTATTATTTTTTTTTTCAGTATGTATATTTATATGCAAAAAACAGTATTTCGTGACTAATATTTCGTGTTTTAGGAACACATAAAAGTTTATAAAGTTATCTATAGAATTTTCATGAGCTTTAGGAGTACCTTTTTAAACCCTTTTCAGTTGAAGTTTTCAAAGCAATTTCAAATTAACCCTGAAGACTTTATATTGCTTTTCTTCTAAAATATAACATCGTCAACATCCTAGACTCTTTTCAAACAAGGTTACAAAATACCCATTATGGTAAATGGCATAATCAAACTACTAAATTGACATAGTTTTCTTTAATGTAATATTACAGGAACCAAGCCTGTCTATAATGAAAGTTCGAAGCATAATGGCATAGTTAGAACATATGTTGGGATATTTTAGCTGAATAAAATTACATTATTTCTGCATGACATACTTTATGTGTCAAGTTTTATCTAAATTATTCTTCTGATCTATATTTTCCCGACAGCAGCGCTGTGTATCGCTATGTCGCAAGATTGTATAAACACATTTGTTTGGCGTATGAAGGCATTCCATATAACTTTATTAGTTTTGAAATCTGTTGTGAGGATATTATTGATTCTACATTTGTACAACAATAGCGAGGCCATCTATTTGACCTTTAAGTATTTACGTTTTTCGTTCAATTAACTATATTTAAAAAAAATTCATTTCATAAAATTTGAAATCTAATTTTGGTGGCCTGGACAGTTTATACTCTGGTTTAGTCGAGTTTGTTTATTTTGGGGTGTATATTTATCTCTTCGACCTAAAGCTCTGTTCTACACTATTATGTTTTTCATTATGTCAGATTTAACCTTGGAATTTAATTATTTTTTGTGTTAATGGTTTTCTGTCATAGTAAAAGACTCATCCCTCTTATTTTAAAGAAAGGAAATCTAGTATTACATAATGTATATTTCATTGAATATTTGTCTAGATTAATGTTCATTAGATCGACTGCAGCAATACCTGAGCTTGAATATTCATCAGTAAAGGCTAAATATCCTGTCGTAAACACACGTAAGCAACTTCATCTCCAGTCATTTATCAAAGTAGAGTAATTGGAATCCTGATTAATTTTCTGCGTAAAGTTTCATAAACTAGACAAGTTATTGTAGAACATCATCTTACTTAACATAAGACTTGAGTAGGTAAATCAAAAGGAGTTACTGCCCTAATATTTACTATGGATTTTTATTCCTTTTTTAATTATTTGAATATAAGTAATTTCAAATATTGAAATATTTAGGACAAGGGAAAATTAAAACTGAAAATTATTGTGTGCAGCGTATGTTTTCCTAATGATAAACTGTGGCTATTTCCGGCCGGGAAAGGAAAGCTTTATTTATTTATATTTGTTATTTGAATAATATTTTACAAGTATTGTATTTGAATGTCATTTATTAGCTTGTAATATTAGTGCTATGTACAATGTGTCTTTTAATTAGCTCTATTATTAAACTATATTACTAAGTATATTTATTTACTTCTGGGTAGGCTCCCATGCATCTTAGATTTATATATTTGTATGCATCTCTGAATGGAAATGTTTTTCTCCAAACCAAACCCAAACGTTGTAAGTTATTCTTATATAGAACAATATAAATATAGTAGAAAGAAAAATTAGTTATGTCTAGACATATTCTCAAAACTAATCATAAATTGGTGTAGAGTGTGTTAGTTAAAGTAAGGGAAATCGAAAAAACAGGTTATTATATGCCCTTAAAAAAGTATTTCTATTTATATCAAAGACGATAACCTGTTATATATAGGTGTAAATCATGTGTAACGTGTCAGGTGTATTTAGCTAATAAATATTCGTATTCACCCTATCAATGCGTGTCTTCATGTTTTGTCTGTCCCTGTTTAGTGTTTGAATCTATAAATTATCACAAATGAACTATAACCAAAAATAACTGATGATAAATTTGTAATTGCGTAATGATTGTTGTAGTTCATCAATGAGTATGATACTTTAGTTATTATGTTTTCATTCATTGTTGGAAACTGATAAAGAAAAAATAACTGTTTCGGTTTTTTGCTCAGCAAAATCATCATATATTGACTTGCCTATTCCAGTAATTTATATCCGCTTACTTTTAGAAGGTTCTAGCACTCACAAGACTGAGTAATGTTGTGTCCATTCAAACGTGAAAGGATTTCTACTTGTCAGAGTATGTACTATAAATCACGGGTGGGATCTTGCCGTTTAAGAAAGCATGTGCACTTGCATGAAGTAAAGGGAATGCATGTTAAGTTAGGTGAAAATAAAAGGAGGTTTTTATACTTATATCAAATAAAAGTTACTAAAGATAGGTAATCTAAATATGAACTCTGTAAATTATGAACCATATTGAATAGCAACGACTATGTTTAATCGGTTGGTTTAAGTAGTAATGGAAACAATAAATAAAGTAATCAAGGACTAAAAATTAGTAATGTATCGAAACAGTTTTACCCCGAGACACTGGAAATAAGGAAATGTTTGCTACAAGATTTTCTTTGCTGTTTGAAAAACTAAGTAGAGTTTTGTCGGTAATGGATTCTTTTATAATGTATTAAACATAAACAAGTAATAATTAATACACAAACACTTCTTAACCCTAAACCTTCTTTATTTTACCCTTATGTACATTTCAGTTACCAAGTAACCATCCTCAGATGGACAACATACAAAGACTTCATGTCTACAGTGAAATGTACATAAGGGTAAAATAAAGAAGGTTTGAGGTTAAGAGGTGTTTGTGTATTTATTATTAAATTGAACCACAGTATATTCCTAATAAATAATAAACAAATAAAATAATGTGAAAGAATAAAAAAAAAATGAGAAATAGAATTTATAATTTGCCGCATATTAAACTGTATTATAATCCTAATACGAGTATTGTCAAATGTTAAATAGCCTCAAATATATTACTTTAGTCAAATGATTAAGGAAAGTTAAAGTTTATTCCTGACATATTAACAGTAAAAGTGTTGAAAGATAGTCTTAGTTGTATTATATTTTACGCTTTAGAAGTTAATAAAACAAAACCTTAGGAATAAATTCAGGATATTGTAAAAGGAAATATATCGTGTCAAACATTACCAGACGATATTTTCCGATTCTAAAACATTTGCCTGCACAACAAAAACATGTGGGCTCACAGGATAAAAGTTGGTTTGTAGAAAAAATGAACGTGTTAAATTAGGAATGTAAATTTATTTGTACCAAATCTTTGTACCTAACATTCCATAACAGTTAGACACATTTTATTATCACTACCCTAAATTTCTTTTCAATAAGTAATATATAGGTTAGGAATCGTAATTAAATAAAATATTTGTAGTAAAACTGAAATAGTATTGTTAAATAAAAACGTTTGATTTGTGATTCAGGTATCTTGTTTCAGGTTACCTGAGTCGCAAATCAATAGTATTTATTTAACAATAATCTCTGCGAGTTTAAACATGAATAATACTGATATAGAATTGTTTTATATTACGCAAAGCTTTCAATATCTATGTATATTGCTTTTTCACTTCTAATAAATAATAACATATTTCACAATACACGTTTCCTACTACAAAAGTCGCCCTCATAAAACACTATTCTCACTGATAACGTTACCTTGTCATTAAAATGCATGTGCGTAATATGCATAACTCTTGCTTTTGAGTTTATGTTTGTTAATAATTACTTACTACCAACTCTACAAGCGAAGCTAGATTGTTTTAGCCTAAATAAATTACCTATTTAAATATTCTATTATCCAACCTAATTGCTACTCAGTAAAACTGTCTTGAACTTTAAATATTACATATCACGCTAAATGTGTCGCTTATTGTTAGTGCATTATATTTTTCGTGTTACAAATAAAAGTTTTATAGTTTTATTTGCAGAGCTTGCGTTCTGAATGTCAAAAATAATTTAACTTCCACCTTTTCTGGAAATCATTTTGAGAACAACGATGTATGTAATAATGCTGTATACAATAGCGTTTACTTATTACTTTGTCTATAATAAGTGCTAGTAATTGCTTTTACTTATTTTAAAAGTATATTTAAGTTGTAACATTTAGTAGTTGTGCAAAAATATTGAATTTAGGGCGTCTATGGACTTTTCTAATGGTTTTAAATAATTTTCCAGAAGCCTTACATTATTTATTTTATTTAATAACGTTTTTGAACTTTAGTTAAAATTCAGATTATGTGCTTTTTGTGATTTTTATTTTATTATTTGTATACTATTATAAATGGTATATATATATATATATATATATATATATATATATATATATATATATATATATATATATATACTATTATATACCTATTATGATAACAAAGTTATCACTTTTATAGAAAACGTTAGTTAACTTTATATTGGTATTTTATGTGAAATATTTTATACCAACGATTTAGTAACATTTTTCAAATTTAGTGGGATTGTTTTGGTTTAGTAACGAAGATTGTTTGTTTCGATTCTATAATTTGCCTAACGTCTTATCATCGTTTCTAATAAATTTTAAATTTATTCATTTAACGAATGATTGAATGAACATTTTTAAGATATTAACTGTGAGTTTATTGTACCACAGTTTAAGATTTTTCTTGATCTGGGAAAGACATGGTCAACAACGCCGACGGTCTGAATATAGTATCGCCAACGATGGCCTGAAGATGGCATGATCAACGATCGTCTGAATAAAGTATTTTCAACGATGTTTTGAAGATTGCATGGTCAACGATGGTTTGAATTTCCCAAGGTCAATGACCATCTGAAGCTGTCATGAACAAGGATGGCCCTAAGATGGCATACAAACGATCATCTCAAAATAACATGGTCAACGATAGTTTCAATTAGGATGGTCAACGATGGTCTGAGGATGGTATAAACCGTGGCCAACTAAGACTTGATTATGACCAGTCAATGATGTACGGAAGATGCCATAGTTAAAAACCTTCTCGAAATAGCATAGTCAACGATGGTTTAAATTTCGCACAGTTAGCAATGGTTAGAAGACGCCATGGTAAACGATGACCAGACGATGTCATAGTAAACGACCGTTAGAAGATGGAGTGGTCAACGAAGGTCTGAAAATGTCATGATCAACGATATTCAGAAGACAGAAAGACAACGTTAGATAATGTACAAATGGATGAAAGCCTATTTAGAGAAAATATTTTTAATTTGGTTCTATTGTGATCATGTCTATGATTTTATTTTATTAGTTTGCCTCAATTCCTTGTAGAACTTTATTTTTTAAATGATGGACTTGGAAAATACGAGTTTGTTATAATTGTACTAGTTAGTCTAATTAGTAATAAACAATATTATTTGTTACATAATAATATATATGGGGCGTTTTTTATTACATGTTTATTAATAATTTATTTCCCACAATTGAAATGAAATATAAAGAGCACACCCGATTAATAACTTATGTCACAAAAGAGAAAATGTGAAACCTTTAACTCTAGGGATATCTACCCGTTGTTTACGAACACTTAACTTTTATAAAAGAAACATTTTAGCAAGTTAATATTCCTGAACATACAATTTAGAAGGGTGAGCTTTTTGATGGATAAAAATGTTATTTAATTATAAAACTTGCATGGTCCTAATTGGTTTTCTTTCACTTAGACTAGCTATTTTATGTGATCAATATACATGCAGGTAAAATATGTTAAACTGTTATAAATTTTTAAATGTATTTAAATGAAAATAGAAACATTCAAATAAATATAACCTTGATTATTTCGTGTTAGCCATTGAATATCTATTCCTTTTTTTCAATTTATTATTACGTGATATTCCAATTATTTAAAAAAACATGAAATACTCTGATAATTTACAATCAGATTACACAATAATTTTAAATACAATAATTTATTTTCAGTAAATATTATTACTATGTAGGCACTATTAAAATCGTAAAATAATATTTTCTTTCAGTTCTCTATTTCAAACAATTTGAATGACTGAAACATAGATTTTATAATTATACAACGTTGAATTACTGTCAATTTTCAGATATTTGAAGAGTACAAAATGGGAGAGCTCTTGAATCATTTTATTTGCTCTAGTAGCTGCACTAGTTTAGCTGATAGTTCATCTTTAGAGACCGTCGCGTACCACTTACCGGCTTCCGTAGATTCTGAACTGGTAACTAGCTGTGTAATCGCTGTGATTATGCATCTGA
Organism: Prosapia bicincta; assembly: GCA_036971475.1. NCBI lineage: Eukaryota > Metazoa > Arthropoda > Insecta > Hemiptera > Cercopidae > Prosapia > Prosapia bicincta. The sequence continues at coordinate 240,450,075 of JBAIZL010000004.1, read as the reverse complement.
GTTGCCCATTGGGGGCTCCTCCTCTGAGTGTTGGAGGAGAAGTGGATTTTGAAATGTTATCGCTATCATCCCACTTTGTGGATGCTGCTCATCTTTGGAAGAGACACGTAGAACCAGAGCTTAAAAACACTTTCACCAGTATCACAGGTTCGAGCCTTAGCATCACAAGACAGGAGTAATGAAAGAGTCATTAGTTGTTGACAGAATTATTCCAAGTTTGCAATGCAAATTATGTACTTTAAATCTAAACGGAACATATTTTTGATTGATTTCAGGTATGGTTTTAAAAAATTGTTTTTTACATGATATATTTTTGTTCACTGTAGAAAATCAATTATTAAGATGATTACCAACTTTCGAATATATTTTCTCTTTCATGAGTCAAGTTTTTTTAAAATAAAATTAGGAAAAACAAGTGACTGGAAACACTTATATTTTATAATGTTTATGCTGCTTTGATAATTTAAAAACATATTGAAAAATAAAAGGCTTATATAGGTGTGTTACTGTTTAGTATCCTCTATTACCCAACTTACGATGTGAGTACGATCCATATTTACAGAGGGAATTATAAATTTATAGCAAATCACAAAACCTACCTTCATGGCAGTGCATCATTTTATAATGTGGGCTACTAAGTATATATTGTCAAAGGTTATTATAGATAATATCGTTTATAATAGTGCTTCAGATAAGACCACATGTTTCTTTTAAAGAATATATGTTTGGGTAGCCAGATAGAAATATGTGTACGCCTCTAATAAAGGGGAAACGAATAAACTTGTAAAACAAATTTTTGAAACGAAAACTATGAGCCAAGAGTCCGGCTCCCAAGGTTGGACTCCTTCTCGAGCTGCTCGAAATCCTACCTCTCCGGCTTCCTGAGCTTCTCTTCTCGACTGCCAAAACCTCATTCTCTATCCGGTTTCATAAACGTCCCTGATCGACTGTCAAAACTAATCCATTCCCTCCCTTCCTTCGCTTCCCTATCTTCTACATTTAGCAATCATTATCCTTTATCTTGATTTAGCCAATTCTGGCTGTTTTGCATTTGCTTTGTAGACTTAAATTACTTTTGTCACTCTTTCCAAGCGCCTAGCTTTGGAAATTACTGCTTTGCTGACAAAGAATCTACTTTGGAAATTATGAGGTTATGGGTTTGCACCTCATTAATCTACTTTTCTGTCACGTCATTGTTCTACTTCCCAGTTGAGAAGTTTTTTTTAAATGTTAAATACTGTTTATCTTTTAATCTATATCTATCTTTAAAACACAGCAATTCTAGAGACTATAGATTTACAATGAGTGTATATATATATATATATATATATATATATATATATATATATATATATTAATCATTGCATACACATTTTTTGAGAAGTTTATCAAACATAATTGACTAGTGTAATTGGCTTTTAAAGTCGCAAGTGTTTATTATTTTATTGTGAAAAGTAGTTCTTGTTTGCTGTATTGTTAATTAGAGTTTAGGTGGCAAGAACAATTAACAAAAGATCGATACTAAAAGATTCGACTTGAAATTCCACTAAACAGTAGTTTATTCAGTCACATTAGCTACGGTGATCATTATTGATGGGATTCCACTGAAAGTCATCGCCCATCAAACCTATAGAGAATGATGGCGACAAGGTTGCCAAACTTAGTCTGGTTGAATAAATTAGGGTTTAGTTAGATTTGAAGTGCAATCGTAGGAATGGCGCATGCAAAAGGTCTCTCAACTCCACCATTTATCAATTGCACTATGCGATCATAATCGATTTTACGTTCACGCGTTAAATGTTAATACTTGATTGGTCACTTGGCTGGAGATCACTGATGTTTTAACTTTGTTTGTACCCAAATTTACATGTTATGAAGTAGTCGGAGGTTGGATAGGTGCTAGCATTTGCAGATAAACTCTACTTCTGATTTAGCGAAGGGCGCAGATCAATTTCAAAGTACCTTAATGAAGGTGAATGATTAATTTACAATACCTTACAGATCTGAATGGAATATAATGGGGTTCGTGCGTTTTCGTTAATAAACAATGTAATTCAGAACAAGTAATTTTTCGCATGTGACTGTAGTAGGTGTTAGAGCGTATAGCGAGTGTTACCTTCCTCTTGGCAGAAGGCGATTGCCGGTACACAGCTGATCGTTGAAGAAGCTGATTTCTTGCGGTTGTAGCTATATTACTGACGAGAAAAATAGTGAAAAACCTTTAGAATATATTCTATGTCACGTCAGAATTTAAACATAATGGCTACAGAACATTTTGAGCTATTGGAACGTACATAAATTAACTTACCTTTTTTTACATACAAAGAGTAATTAGTTTGGGAATATAGGTACTTACCTTTTTTTACGATAAAATTAATAATATGGAAACACAATTTCAGCTATTTTACTCATAATTGGTGAAAATAATTCAGTTAAGTTTTCTGTCAAGGAACATCTGTTACGCTATAGGCCCTATTCTGGAAAAGAGTTAGACGAAAGGTTTTAGAAGAATAATGGAAGATTCTGGAATTCAGTTAACTGAGGTTCACTTGACCGCTCCCCTTTTCTCACGCAACAACGAGTTTTACCAGTTCAGTCCTAATCGATCACAGCCAAGTTCTTCTACACATCATATTTATTATATTCACAAAGCTTGCATTCTTCTGATTTCTATCATCTTTCAAACGTTGCCATCGTTGTATCATGACATTCACTATATAGATATTTATAAGTTTAATAATTTCGTACCTTATAGCTTTATAGCTGTACAAAAGTTGAGAACCATATTTCAGAATTAACATTTTTAACATATTAAAAATAGTAGATTCCAAATTGTTTAAATTAAAAGATAGGAGCTGATGGCTTTGTTTAAGGGTGGGGATAAAAGAAACAAAATGTATAGCATTTAAATTCTAAAAAGATATTTTAAAAATGTAATTTTGAAATAATAAATTCTTAAAGGGTTTAAACTTGAAATAAATTAAATTAAAAAAAAAATATGTTCAAACTTATTAACAAACAAAATTAGTAGAAAGAACAAAAAATAGAGTTTAAAAATAGTTGTATTTTAAAAGTGTAAAAATCAAGTTCTATGTTTCAATATGGCCGCCAGTAAGATTGTTTATTTACATCAGCTGACTGGAAGGTCATGCGTTATTATGTAGCATTTGAAGAAATGAAAGGACTACTTTAAAAGAAATGTTTGTTTTTGTTAAAAGGAGTTGTTTAGTAAATGACAATTTCAAATAAATCGTTTTTGGTTTTAAATATAAATGTTTTTAATAAGAATTAAAATAATATTTTCTGTTTGTTTAAAAAAGGGTTATATCGAAATTTCAAATTTTTATAAAATAAATTTTTGGGTATAAATAATACAGATTGAAATTAATGGTTGTTTAATAAATTATATGAGGTAAACTTATTAACAAATAAAAATAAATTACATAATTTGAGATAAGAAATTTTGGTTTAAATTGTGAAAGGGTTATAAGGAACAAATAATAAAGCAAATATGGAGATAATATATTTTTAAAATAAATTTAAAATTTTTTAAAATTGAGATTTAGTAAAGAGAAAAATATAACTATCAACTATGAGTTTTCATAGGATTAAGTGGGTCTAGTAATTGTTCATATAAAAAATAGGTATTTTGGTTCATGTTTTAGGTGTAAGGAATAATTTGTTTTGTTTTGGTATTAATTTATAAATAAATAATAAGATTTTTTTTACTGGTATTTCAAAATAGAGATATATAAAAAAGTATTGCAAGTTTAAATTGAATAGTATGATTTTGTTTTTATTAACTAAATTCAATGTTTGATAAATATTAATTAAAATTTTATGAAAATACAATTTTCCTTCAGAAATTGTTTTGTTTACATTGTTGTAAAGGTTAATTAAATGTCAATGCATTTTATTTCACAAAAGGTAAGGGATAAAAGATTCATTTTGTAAAAGGGTTAAATAAGGGGTTTTGTAAATGTGTTAAATGATTCAATAACTATAATAATGTTTTATTTCAGATTCAATCATATAATTAGCTGAGACTTTGGGTTTTAATTTTTCAAATAGATATGGGGTTTTCTCTCCGTAAATGAGTCAACATTGTTAAATATAAATATGAGTTATTAATTAATTCAGATGACAAGCTTATAGCGTTAAATAGGTGCATTTGTAAGTTTATAACATGGATTCTATTTCAGAGGAGTTTGATAAATTTTAATTTACGAAAATAATATAATTTCAGGTGATTGTTAGAAACTAATTGGTAAAATAATGTTAATAATCACAAGTCGTTGGAATGTACAAAAGGGTAAAACTTTCCCAGTTAGAAGAAGGGTTAAAATAAAGATGTAATATTTGTTTTTGATTTAAAGTAAAGGGTTAAATTGTTTAAAGATTAAATAGTTTAAATTCAAAGATTTTGGTAAAAGAGTTGGAGATAAAGTTTAATCATGTAGTTAGTTGATTTGAGATTTCTTTTAATCAAAATAGTTTTTAATTTTGGTATGTATAAATGTTTTAAATTGGAAGGGTTAAATTTAAATATATAGACCTAATAAAAAATCAATTGGGAAAGGTTTTGCGTTTTGCTATATTCTTGTCGACTGTGAACAAATTTCAAATTAATAATTAATTGTTAAATTTTTCTGATAAAATAATATAAGCAAGTAAGATGTTTTCAATGTTAAATTGTTTTAAATTGATAGGGTTTTTCTGGGTAAAATGTAGTGCATACTGTGCCATGCACATTCAAATAAACAAATGTAATTTTAAAAAAATAAATATTTTTCAACTAACTTGCAAACATATTGAGTTTTCATATAAACAAGTTTCTTACACTATCCTACAAAGATGGTCATTTCTCCGGTTATATGCCTTTCAAAAGAACTCCTCCCTGGGAAGTCTCACCCAAAGGGTTAACTCTCATCAAGTTAGGTTTTTTTTGTTTTAAGCCCAGGGATTTATCCACTGGCAGAATTTGGCGAGCAATGCACAGCGTTCGTAACTTCGGCTACGAACGTCTTGTAACAAATTTCTTACCCTGCAGCGGGCGCGAGTGTTGGTCATGCGCTTGGAGTTGGTCGACGGAAGGGTTGACCGCTCAGGTAAGTGAGCGTGGTGATCAAAGGGGGCGGCACGCGCTTTTGGCGTGGGCCGGTCAGTTGCAACACGTGTTAATGAGACATTTGTATTTTGCTTAGGCCTTTGTTATTGTTTATTGCATAATTAATTTAGTTTTATCTAAATTATACCCCACGTTTTGTAGGTGTCTAAATGTAATTTATCCATCTTGTATTCATTATTCCTTTTAGAATTAAATACATTGTCCTTTAATAATGCCATTTTATTTAAACATACTCTGGCTTTTCACTATAGGAATGAAGATAATTGTTTCCTCTAAGTATCAAAGACAGACAAGGTTTAAATTACGTGTATAGTAAAGAAGAATAAATAATTTGTAACAAGGTTATGTGAAAATTTTTCCGAGAAGATTTTTAAATTAAAATATGGTTTAAAAAACTGAAAAAAAGTAATAAAACATACAACCGAAGATGCATACAATACAACAGTATTAGTCATATGTGGAGATTAAAAGGACAATATCATATAGATCGCAGAAAAAATATATCGGTGATATAATGCAAACACTATAACCGCCATGACATTGCCTTACTCTGGATAAAAAGGTAACATTATTTCATCTAATTGTAGATCGTTCAATTAAGATATGATGAATTTACTAAAGTCGTGTTTACATTATTTCGTCACTAATTTAGATGCTGCAGGTAAAACCTCTCCAGACGCCATCGGTTCATGTTTTGATTATTTCAAAAATTTGGCCAGTTTACAAAACTAAATTAGATTTTGCTCCACAACTAAAGCAGTGTAGGATTTTTTAGTTTGCGTTTTCCTTTAGAAGAGAGATTGAATTACAGGAAACTCCTAATGTGTTACAATACAAGCTAATTGTGGCTTATAATCTAGCAAAGAAGTTATTATAAAAGACAATAATTACAAGACTTCTTTTTACGTTTTTCAAAACATTTCTTTAACAAGCTAGTCGAAATCGTATTAAAGTTTTTAAAGAGGCCTATATTTAGAATCCACAAGTTTTTAACTGTATAATTTAATTGAATATACTCAATTAGTTAAATAATTATTCGCTAGGAAAATATAACAAATTGTCATTAGTTAAAAGATATCTGTGAACAATTATATGATGATATATATATATATATATATATATATATATATATATATATATATATATATATATACTACTACTACTACAAAATTAATCAATATGTCGAAGAATTAATTAATAGAATTTGTATGTTTATATTTCTAATGAAATGAAGAAAAACATTGTCTATCCTCTAGCATTTCATAAAAAGAAATATAATTATTTAGATGTTTGATTTGCTTTTCTTATTGCAAATATTATGATAAATCTACTCATAAAATAGGAAGTAATATAGTATTTTTTTTACCAAAGTAGGATTTGACTTTAATTTTTTTTTTTACTCAAGTAATTTTTGTGTTTTACAATTTCAATATTTTTTTTTTAAACATAATGTTTACACACTAAACCTTTAGGTACACATAATTTTGGTGCCTACGTTTTATATAATAGCCTTAGATATTGAACAGTTTAAATACTGGTAACTCTTAGCCCTTTATGGAGAAATGAACTATATTTTGTACTAGTATAGTACAACATTATCAAAATAATTTTGTTCTTAAACATAATTAAAACCTATATTACTTTTATAAAGGGAGACTATTTATAAAAAAAACACGATAACCCTACGTCAATGTGATTTTGCTAAGACGAGAAGATTCTATTATTTTATATATTTTCAATTTGTAAAGTAGACAACTGTTTGTGGTTACAATTAAAAATGTTAATTCTGAAATATGGTTCTCAAGTTTTGTACAGCTATAAAGCTATAAGGTACGAAATTATTAAACCTATAAATATCTATATAGTGAATGTCATGATACAACGATGGCAACGTTTGAAAGATGATAGAAATCAGACGAATGCAAGCTTTGTGAATATAATAAATACAATGTGTAGAAGAACCTGGCTGTGATCGGTTAGGACTGAACTGGTAAAACTCGTTGTTGCGTGAGAAAAGGGGAGCGGTCAAGTGAACCTCAGTTAACTGAATTCCAGAATCTTCCATTATTCTTCTAAAACACTTCGTCTAACTCTTTTCCAGAATAGAGCCTATAGCGTAACAGATGATCCTTGACAGATAACTTAACTGAATTATTTTAACCAATTATGAGTAAAATAGCTGTGTTTCCATATTATTATTTTTATCGTAAAAAAGTTAAGTACCTATATTTCCAAACTAATTACTCTTTGTATGTAAAAAAAGGTAAGTTAATTTATGTACGTTCCAATAGCTCAAAATGTTCTGTAGCCATTATGTTTAAATTCTGACGTGACATAGAATCTATTCTAAAGGTTTTTAACTATTTTTCTCGTCAGTAATATAGCTGCAACCGCAAGAAATCAGCTTCTTCAACGATCAGCTGTGTACTGGCAATCGCCTTCTGCCAAGAGAAAGGTAACACTCGCTATACGCTCTAACACCTACTACAGTCACATGCGAGAAATTACTTGTTCTGAATTACATTATTTATTAACGAAAACGCACGAACCCCCTTATATTCCATTCAGATCTGTAAGGTATTGTAAATTAATCATTCACATTCATTAAGGTACTTTGAAATTGATCTGCGCCCTTCGCTAAATCAGAAGTAAAGGTTATCTGCAAATGCTAGGACCTATCCAACCTGCGACTACTTCATAACATGTAAATTTGGGTACAAACAAAGTTAAAACATCAGTGATCTCCAGCCAAGTGACCAATCAAGTATTAATATTTAACGCGTGAACGTAAAATCGATTATGATCGCATAGTGCAATGGATAAATGGTGGAGTTGAGAAACCTTTTGCATGCGCCATTCCTACGATTGCACTTCAAATATAATTAAACCCTAATTTATTCAACCAGACTAAGTTTGGCAACCATGTCGCCATCATTCTCTATAGGTTTGATGGGCGATGACGTTCAGTGGAATCCCATCAATAATGATCACCGTAGCTAATGTGACTGAATAAACTACTGTTTAGTGGAATTTCAAGTCGAATCTTTTAGTATCGATCTTTTGTTAATTGTTCTTGCCACCTAAACTCTAATTAACAATACAGCAAACAAGAACTACTTTTCACAATAAAATAATAAACACTTGCGACTTTAAAAGCAAATTACACTAGTCAATTATGTTTAATAAACTTCTCAAAAAATGTGTATGCAATGATTTATATATATATATATATATATATATATATATATATATATATACACTCATTGTAAATCTATAGTCTCTAGAATTGCTGTGTTTTAAAGATAGATATAGATCAACAGATAAACAGTATTTAACATTAAAAAAAAACTTCTCAACTGGGACGTAGAACAATGACATGACAGAAAAGTAGATTAATGAGGTGCAAACCCAGAACCTCATAATTTCTAAAGTAGATTCTTTGTCAGCGAAGCAGTAATTTCCAAAGCTAGGCGCTTGGTAAGAGTGACAAAAGTAATTTAAGTCTACAAAGCAAATGCAAAACAGCCAGAATTGGCTAAATCAAGATAAAGGATAATGATTGCTAAATGTAGAAGATAGGGAAGCGAAGGAAGGGAGGGAATGGATTAGTTTTGACAGTCGATCAGGGACGTTTATGAAACCGGATAGAGAATGAGGTGAGTGCAGTCGAGAAGAAAAGCTCAGGAATCTGGAGAGGGTAGGATTTCGAGGAGCTCGAGAAGGAGTCCAACCTTGGGAGCCGGAGGTGACCGAATAAATATAAGGCATGCTTGGAAACAAATTGGATCATGGCGTTCACCACGAAGACTCTGAGGATCGTCCGAGATACCCAATTCGAAATAAGTACAACCTAATTAGATAATATAGATTCAGTTTTTTTGTAAAATAAATTGAAAGTCCATAAGTTAATTCGGTACAAACATGATACATATTCCTAAAGGCTGTTCAAAATCTAAATTTCTTATTGTTGCGAAACCACCAGAATGGGTATTAAATTCGTTAGTCGGTTCTTGAATGAACTGAAAATGCAGGAGGGCACCATATTCCTCGATGAACTGGAACTAAGTAGGAGGTTTTGTAATCTCACAGGGAGCTGTTGGTAGAACGAAAAAAGAGTACTGCGAAAGATATGTAGAGAAAATATGCCTACATGAAGAAACAATTGCAATTGACCAGGGTTAGTCATACATTTGACAAGCGAAAATATAGATTATATTAGACACAAGATGTTTGTACAGTGAAAAAATATTAAAAAATTAAAAATATAAGACAATTACTGAAGCAACAAGCTGATTTTAAACATGCAAAAATGATAGCGTAGGATATCTCTATCATTTTGCCAGTCCAAAACCTGGAAAAGTTTGATGAATTTCAGGTTTAATAGATAAGTTTTAAGGATTTCTAGCACCAAAAAACTAAACGACATCTAAGTTTATCTCAGAGGTAAACTCATTAAAGTAGCTCAAAGATTTTAGAAGGTTCGTAATTGCCTAAACGTTGCACGCATTTTTCACCTGTCACAATGTTCTGACGTCATAGCTTACCCTCGTCTTCTGTCAACACTTAATGCTGTACGCATCTTTTGCAATAATCCTGGTGTAGGCATCTTTCGTGTATTCGAGCTCTTTGTCGTTTGATTCATTGAAGTATTATGCAAATAACTCATAGTGGTTACTTTTTTCCTAAAACAGTTTCACAGATTTATGTCGAAATAAGTTTCAGCTATAGTAGGCCTATAATCGTTAAAGAGGATTCTATTGTATTAGAAAAATGTTGTCATTTCACTCTACAGTAAAAGCTAAACAATAATTTGTTAATAGTTTCTAAAAAATCTATTTAATTTAATTCAATCTGTATCTTCAACTTTATTACCCTTAAATTAACCTGATTTCATACCTGAAATTGTCAAAGACCAACCATCATATTCAGTGTTAAAATACAGTGTCATTTTACTTTCTTATGAGGCAATGACTTTGTGTTTTAAAATCGAGTTGAAATATTTTTTATCTCGATTCTACACGTTCACATTATGTTAATGAAAATTTAACCTTAAATGGTTTTATTTTGTTCGTATATATAACTTCTAGACTTCAATTCGACTTAGTTGCTCAAGACGATCGGCAAAAACTTTACGTTTACAAGCAATCAATTGTCGACTTGTTAAAATTAGAATTTAAATAAGTGTTTGAAAAACTTAAGAATAATATCGATCTCGTTTTAGTTAAGCGATCCCATCCCCAATAGAACTCGTTGGTTATTGAATCTGCAGTATCTTAGTTTGAAAAATTTAGATTTCAGTAAATTTATGGAATAATAATGTCATATTGTTACAAAATATATTTATAAATATAAAATATATACAACAAAACACTTTTTGATGTTTTTACTTCGTTGTAAATTGTTCAGTGAAACAAATTCCGAGGGAAATCTTGTGAAATCGTTTGAAACTGATCTTCAATATAACTTTTCTAATGAATGTTCAAATGGAAAAAGTGCCCAGAAAGTAGAACAAATGTAAAAACGTCCCACGATATATCTCTTCTTCTTCTCCTTGCACTTGGGAAATTAATTGTGAGTGCTGCTTTTATACTGGCAAGTTTTTACACTGATGTTGGGTGAATAATTTTCTTACAATATTTCTTATTTTGTTCTCATTAAGATTACGGAATAATTTATTTATCAACCCCAATGAAGTAGTTTCAATAAAAATAAAAAACGAACAGCATGAATATCCGTTGAATCTGTATAAAATAATACAGTAAAGAAAAAGATTTCCTTTCTCTGTCACTGCTAATCCAGTTTTCTCTTAAAATTCTGGACCCAGTTTCGAAAAATGTTGTAATAATTTCGTACCCAACTCACTGTCAATATATTCTGCTTTCTTGTTATAATTTCCATTAGATAAACTATTCCACTGCCTAAATACATAACTTAGATTTCCAGCCAAATCGCAATATCGTGAGCTAGAACTCGTATTGCATGAAAAATAATGGAATTGTACTTCTTAATTTGTTTGTTCGCTCTACTACATCTTGTTGTAGCAATGTTTTAGAGCAGAGTAGTGTTAAATCTCAAGAAGGGTGGTAGATAAACTGCTTCCAAGCCTCAGACCCTCGTCAACTTCAAAGTATTTTGAACTCTCTTGCGATGTGTTGGCCAAACGTCGTTTTAATACTAAAAATTTTCTATTACATAGGCCTGTAAACCTCTACAAACATAAGTACATTATATAATAAAAGTAAAGTAATAAATTTAGTAATCAAACAACACTTCTGTTTAATTAAAAACAAAATTCATATCATTGTTCTTAACACCATCTGAATGGAGGTTTAGGCGTAACATTAGACAGAGATTTAGTCCCATTCATCACTCTTTTAATTTCAGAATTCCTAATAATATAGTTGACTGAAAGAATCACGCAAGGGGCAAATGAATACTTTACAATTCGTAGTAAGTTACCGGTTTTATTACAAGGCTTACCGGCTCCTAGTAAGTTACAACTACCTAGATATAGAGCTCAGAAAGGACTTTGCACGGCTTTTAGTTCCGTTTAAACTAATGTGGCTAATGATACACTTTATCATTGGGGAAACCAATTCATCTTGTTAGGTATTGCCGCTACATTTAGGTAAGGTAAGACACGTGTGTGGTCACAGCTGTCTTTATGTATTGAGTGTTACAGCTAACCAGACCGGAATATGCCTTACATTTCTATATTTATTTCCCGCCTAAGTATCAGAGCTAATGAGAGTCAAAGATGGGATTATGTGAATCATTGCTATCTTTATTTCCAATTTAAGTATTAGAGTTAACTGGAAACGTAGATCGAAAAAAGTTAATCATTGCTATCTTCATTTCCCGATTCGTTACTAGAGCTAGCCAGAGACGGATTGGAATATGGCACCAGTTATTTTCCGCTTGAGTAGGTGGGGTTACTAGAATCACAGGATGGAACATCCAACTATTATTATATATTTAAATATATGTTTAAATATTACGGTTAATGAGAGACAAAGATGAGATTGGGCCTATAATTGTGATATTTATTTCAATGTTATACTTATTTCCCGAATAAGTATTAGAGATAACTAGATAAACTAGAATGAATGTAACATTGCTACATTTATTTCCCGCTTCGTTACTATAGCTAAAACAAGACATGGAAAGATGCCAACCTTTGCTATATTTATTTTCCGCTTACGTATTTGGGCCAGGAATAGTTACAGTTCGGAATATCGAATTACTGGTATCTTTATTTCCAGTTTAAACATTAGAGCTAACGAAAGACTCAGATGGTAATGGCCTAATATTTGTTATTTTTATTACATTGCTGTCCTCATATCCTGCTTGAGTATTGCAAGTAACTAGAGACAGAGATCGTAATAGCTAATATTTGCTATATTTATTACATTGCTGTCCTCATATTCTGCTTCAGTATTACAGGTAATTAGAGACACAGAATGTAACAGTCTAATGTTTGCTATATTTATTACATTGCTGTCCTCATATTCTGCTTGAGTATTGCAAGTAATTAGAGACACAGATCGTAATAGGCTAATGTTTGCTATATTTATTACATTGCTGCCCTCATATTCTGCTTGAGTATTACAAGTAACTAGAGACACAGATCAGAATAAATGATTCACTACCTTTTTATATCTCGCTGGAGAATTGGAGCTTACTAGAGACACGAGTCGAAATAAAACGTTAAATTTTGTATTTATTGTATCATTGATATTTTTATTACCAGTTTTGAATATTAGAAACACAATCGGAATAAGACTATGATTGCCATATTCAATTCCGACATTAGTACTATAGATACCTAGAGACACAATCGGAATAAGACTATGATTGCTATATTCAATTCCGACATTAGTACTATAGCTACCTAGAAACACAATCGGAATAAGACTATGATTGCTATATTCAATTCCGACATTAGTACAAGAGCTACCTAGAGACACAATCGGAATAAGACTATGATTGCTATATTCAATTCCGACATTAGTACTAGAGCTACCTAGAAACACAATCGGAATAAGACTATGATTGCTATATTCAATTCCGACATTAGTACTAGAGCTACCTAGAAACACAATCGGAATAAGACTATGATTGCTATATTCAATTCCGACATTAGTACTAGAGCTACCTAGAAACACAATCGGAATAAGACTATGATTGCTATATTCAATTCCGACATTAGTACTATAGCTACCTAGAGACACAATCGGAATAAGACTATGATTGCTATATTCAATTCCGACATTAGTACTATAGCTACCTAGAGACACAATCGGAATAAGACTATGATTGCTATATTCAATTCCGACATTAGTACTATAGCTACCTAGAAACACAATCGGAATAAGACTATGATTGCTATATTCAATTCCGACATTAGTACTATAGCTCCCTAGAGACACAATCGGAATAAGACTATGATTGCTATATTCAATTCCGACATTAGTACTATAGCTACCTAGAGACACAATCTGAATAAGACTATGATTGCTATATTCAATTCCGACATTAGTACTATAGCTACCTAGAGACACAATCGGAATAAGACTATGATTGCTATATTCAATTCCGACAATAGTACTAGAGCTGCCTAGAAACACAATCGGAATAAGACTATGATTGCAATATTCAATTCCGACATTAGTACTAGAGCTACCTAGAGACACAATCGGAATAAGACTATCATTGCTATATTCAATTCCGACATTAGTACTAGAGCTACCTAGAGACACAATCGGAATAAGACTATGATTGCTATATTCAATTCCGACATTAGTACTAGAGCTACCTAGAGACACAATCGGAATAAGACTATGATTGCTATATTCAATTCCGACATTAGTACTATAGCTACCTAGAGACACAATCGGAATAAGACTATGATTGCTATATTCAATTCCGACATTAGTACTATAGCTACCTAGAGACACAATCGGAATAAGACTATGATTGCTATATTCAATTCCGACATTAGTACTAGAGCTACCTAGAGACACAATCGGAATAAGACTATGATTGCTATATTCAATTCCGACATTAGTACTAGAGCTACCTAGAGACACAATCGGAATAAGACTATGATTGCTATATTCAATTCCGACATTAGTACTATAGCTACCTAGAGATACAATCGGAATAAGACTATGATTGCTATATTCAATTCCGACATTAGTACTATGGCTACCTAGAAACACAATCGGAATAAGACTATGATTGCTATATTCAATTCCGACATTAGTACTATAGCTACATAGAGACACAATTGGAATAAGACTATGATTGTTATATTCAATTCCGACATTAGTACTATAGCTACCTAGAGACACAATCAGAATAAGACTATGATTGCTATATTCAATCCCGACATTAGTACTAGAGCTACCTAGAAACACAATCGGAATAAGACTATGATTGCTATATTCAATTCCGACATTAGTACTAGAGCTACCTAGAAACACAATTGGAATAAGACTATGATTGCTATATTCAATTCCGACATTAGTACTAGAGCTACCTAGAAACACAATCGGAATGAGACTATGATTGCTATATTCAATTCCGACATTAGTACTATAGCTACCTAGAGACACAATCGGAATAAGACTATGATTGCTATATTCAATTCCGACATTAGTACTATAGCTACCTAGAGACACAATCGGAATAAGACTATGATTGCTATATTCAATTCCGACATTAGTACTATAGCTACCTAGAAACACAATCGGAATAAGACTATGATTGCTATATTCAATTCCGACATTAGTACTATAGCTACCTAGAGACACAATCGGAATAAGACTATGATTGCTATATTCAATTCCGACATTAGTACTATAGCTACCTAGAGACACAATCGGAATAAGACTATGAATGCTATATTCAATTCCGACATTAGTACTATAGCTACCTAGAAACACAATCGGAATAAGACTATGATTGCTATATTCAATTCCGACATTAGTACTATAGCTCCCTAGAGACACAATCGGAATAAGACTATGATTGCTATATTCAATTCCGACATTAGTACTATAGCTACCTAGAGACACAATCGGAATAAGACTATGATTGCTATATTCAATTCCGACATTAGTACTATAGCTACCTAGAGACACAATCGGAATAAGACTATGATTGCTATATTCAATTCCGACATTAGTACTATAGCTACCTAGAGACACAATCGGAATAAAACTATAATTTCTATATTCAATTCCGACATTAGTACTAGAGCTACCTAGAGACACAATCGGAATAAGACTATGATTGCTATATTCAATTCCGACATTAGTACTAGAGCTACCTAGAGACACAATCGGAATAAGACTATGATTGCTATATTCAATTCCGACATTAGTACTATAGCTACCTAGAGACACAATCGGAATAAGACTATGATTGCTATATTCAATTCCGATATTAGTACTATAGCTACCTAGAGACACAATCGGAATAAGACTATGATTGCTATATTCAATTCCGACATTAGTACTAGAGCTACCTAGAAACACAATCGGAATAAGACTATGATTGCTATATTCAATTCCGACATTAGTACTAGAGCTACCTAGAAACACAATCGGAATAACACTATGATTGCTATATTCAATTCCGACATTAGTACTAGAGCTACATAGAAACACAATCGGAATAAGACTATGATTGCTATATTCAATTCCGACATTAGTACTAGAGCTACCTAGAAACACAATTGGAATAAGACTATGATTGCTATATTCAATTCCGACATTAGTACTAGAGCTACCTAGAGACACAGATCGGGATAAGACTATGATTGCTATATTCAATTCCGACATTAGTACTAGAGCTACCTAGAAACACAATCGGAATAAGACTATGATTGCTATATTCAATTCCGACATTAGTACTAGAGCTACCTAGAAACACAATCGGAATAACACTATGATTGCTATATTCAATTCCGACATTAGTACTAGAGCTACATAGAAACACAATCGGAATAAGACTATGATTGCTATATTCAATTCCGACATTAGTACTAGAGCTACCTAGAAACACAATTGGAATAAGACTATGATTGCTATATTCAATTCCGACATTAGTACTAGAGCTACCTAGAAACACAATCGGAATAAGACTATGATTGCTATACTCAATTCCGACATTAGTACTAGAGCTACCTAGAAACACAATCGGAATAAGACTATGATTGCTATATTCAATTCCGTCATTAGTACTAGAGCTACCTAGAAACACAATCGGAATGAGACTATGATTGCTATATTCAATTCCGACATTAGTACTATAGCTACCTAGAGACACAATCGGAATAAGACTATGATTGCTATATTCAATTCCGACATTAGTACTATAGCTACCTAGAGACACAATCGGAATAAGACTATGATTGCTATATTCAATTCCGACATTAGTACTATAGCTACCTAGAAACACAATCGGAATAAGACTATGATTGCTATATTCAATTCCGACATTAGTACTATAGCTACCTAGAGACACCATCGGAATAAGACTATGATTGCTATATTCAATTCCGACATTAGTACTATAGCTACCTAGAGACACAATCGGAATAAGACTATGAATGCTATATTCAATTCCGACATTAGTACTATAGCTACCTAGAAACACAATCGGAATAAGACTATGATTGCTATATTCAATTCCGACATTAGTACTATAGCTCCCTAGAGACACAATCGGAATAAGACTATGATTGCTATATTCAATTCCGACATTAGTACTAGAGCTACCTAGAGACACAATCGGAACAAGACTATGATTGCTATATTCAATTCCGACATTAGTACTATAGCTACCTAGAGACACAATCGGAATAAGACTATGATTGCTATATTCAATTCCGACATTAGTACTATAGCTACCTAGAGACACAATCGGAATAAGACTATAATTTCTATATTCAATTCCGACATTAGTACTAGAGCTACCTAGAAACACAATCGGAATAAGACTATGATTGCTATATTCAATTCCGACATTAGTACTAGAGCTACCTAGAGACACAATCGGAATAAGACTATGATTGCTATATTCAATTCCGACATTAGTACTAGAGCTACCTAGAGACACAATCGGAATAAGACTATGATTGCTATATTCAATTCCGACATTAGTACTATAGCTACCTAGAGACACAATCGGAATAAGACTATGATTGCTATATTCAATTCCGATATTAGTACTATAGCTACCTAGAGACACAATCGGAATAAGACTATGATTGCTATATTCAATTCCGACATTAGTACTAGAGCTACCTAGAAACACAATCGGAATAAGACTATGATTGCTATATTCAATTCCGACATTAGTACTAGAGCTACCTAGAAACACAATCGGAATAACACTATGATTGCTATATTCAATTCCGACATTAGTACTAGAGCTACATAGAAACACAATCGGAATAAGACTATGATTGCTATATTCAATTCCGACATTAGTACTAGAGCTACCTAGAAACACAATTGGAATAAGACTATGATTGCTATATTCAATTCCGACATTAGTACTAGAGCTACCTAGAGACACAACCGAAATAAGACTATGATTGCTATATTCAATTTCGACATTAGTACTAGAGCTACCTAGAGACACAGATCGGGATAACCCCATGATGGGTTTATTTATATTTCGGTAAAATAATTATCCTTATCACAGATACTAATCAGAATAAGCCAATCACTGATATTGTTAGGTGCTAATATTAGAAATAACCTTAAACACAGTTTGTATTTGGGCTCTTTATTACAGTTTGTTATTTGAACAATATAGCTAACCACAGTACAAATTCGAATTAGTGAACTACTGGTATATTTATTTCCCCCCCCCCCTCTTCCCGAGTATTTTGGGTAACGGAAGATACAGATTGACTATATTTAAGTTTACTACAGACAAAGTCGGAATTAGCAGCTCATGACCTTTGGTTTTTGCTTTTCGTAAGACAATGAGTCTAAATATACAGACAGGTCTACAATAAATAGACTAACAACCTCCCATATAGATTCCGACGTATGGAATGTATCTTCTTAAAACATTTCTCTACATTTATTAGAAACCACTAAAAATTGAAAACGTCTGTAGAAATGAATATTGTTTTACATTTTACAACAGGTCTTTTTCTTCTAGTAATTTCGAAAAAGGGAGTAATTACTTTTTCTATCAATTTTATTCTAAAGCCCATTTTCAAATGAATTAGCAGGTGAAGCTTTCGAGCAGACTAAAGATGATTTCTCAAGTGGCTATACGTATATCAGGGCAATGAAAGCCTTGCCTCTTTCTGAAACCATTTTTCCAGGTATACAAATATGTATTATGAACAGTTGAAGGTAAAAGAGAAGATCAAAAGCTCTGATTATCTGCCTGTAATTCCATACTTTCATATGAAAGAATTTTGCTTTGGTGAATGAGATAAACATTTTATCTGTCTGTGACAACTTGCATTGAAGCGATGTCGTACTCACGCACTTGTAAAGCATATAAAGCTATTTGCTTTCTGTATTCAATACTTTAAACACGATTCCATCTCGAACTATGAATATAAAATTTATTTTACCAATTATAAAAAAGGACATATAATTAAGGAATATTTTATAGAAAAGATGATTTTAAATATTAATAATTGTATAATTTCTAGTATTTTATTGATTAAAATGTGATTATAAATTTTAAAAATATAAAACCTTAATTGAAGATAATACTAAATAATTTTGTTCAATATAATAATCGAATATATGTCTATATGTGAGTTAAATACAAAACAATAAAGTACAAAATAAAATAATAATAATTAGATATTTATAAATGCACAAGGTTATAAATCCAAACAAAATAAATAAAATCCTCAGAGAATGGAAATAGTTTTATTATTGTATAATCTTTATTACTACATAACGAATTCGGTAATATCATATTAGCTTTTTTAAAGGCATTCGCAACAATGTAGATACTTATCTATACTTATCGATGTAGATAAATTTAACATTTTCCTTAGGACACAGACCCTTCGGCTTCCCTTATTTGATTGACTCTCCTCTTGAATTGCCATTTCAATTTAAAAGCTCCGAAAATATCCAGTATGTAGAGAACACCTGATATTAAACGGACATTAGTGTGCTGCCCTTGGTGGCAACTAATAAAACCTTTTGGCGGTAATACAAAAGAAAAACGTTAAACGTTATTAAAGGTATTTCACACGTTGTGGTTGTCCTCGTTATCAGCACAGGAGTCTGAATTTTGAATCATATGACTTTGTTTAGACTTTGGTCTTATACTCGTGAGGAGTAGTACTAATAATATAAGTAGCTGGGGCGCTTCTTGTTAGAAAATGTGGTTGTAATAATTTGGAAACAGATATGTACTAGCAAAAAATGAAGAAGCAAGATTTCAACAAAATAATGTAAACTTACGATTTATTTGTAATAGATTCCATTAAATTCTCTACTAATAAGTTATTGCTGAAACCAAGTATAACTGTAATGCGAAAAAACATCTGATTATCTTACGAAAGCAGAGATACATTTAATAGCAGAAGATTACGTGGGAAAGCGTACAAAGAAAATACCTAGATAAATAGGCCTACTTGTAACGAATGATTTGTATTTCAGAGTTAGAGAAAGTGGATGATAAAACAGTCTAAATCTTTAACACCAGGTGTTTGAAAAGGTAATGGAAAAATAATGTATTTTGCTAACTTTTAAACAAGTAGGCTATTGCAATAACTCGATTTTTTAGAATGTGAAGAGAGTTTAATTTTTACGGTTACTCCACTATCATCAAAATAATGTTTTTTTGCAAAAATACGTAATATAACTTGAAATTATATCTATTTTTATCTTCCTCTTAACTGCGCTTTTCCATAGCCCTCCTTGATGAAGTGCAGCAAGAGGATTGAAGCGGGAATTACCTCCTCGTTGAGATTAATCCAAATGAGATCTTGTCCTGAGGTCCTGAGTAGAGTTCGCAGTGCGTTGTCAGCCCCAACAAAGTTTTGTTCCGCAAACGTAATAGATGTGTTAACAGAGAACTAGTCGAGGTCTCTGTCAATCGAATCAATGAACGCATCCGTCGAGATATCAGTGACCACCTCAATGTGAACAGCGTTGGTAATAAGACAAACAAAGGCACATATGTATGTCTTGATGGTTCGAATAGAATTTAGGGTATGCACCTTCAGAGTGAAATGACCCCCATAATAAATGTCTGTGTTGAGAAATGCTCGAGCAGAGGTCAATCGAGGTTGAGGTAAGCGTCCTATAAGATTAATTTTATATCTAGGTTTGTGCCTAAAACACATCCACAAACTTCGTGCAAGGATTACATTCCGACCACAAAATATCCACACCTTTTGTGCGAGAAGCTATTGAGTGAGTTGAACTCCAGATGAAGATACTTCCGGTGATATATGACGATTAAGGCGGCAATCACAGGATGATTTGTAGGCAAAATCACTGGATGTTGAGTCTCATAATCACTTTGTGCTGCTCCTAGTCGTGCACCGACTCGTAGGACGCTATCTCTATCGAGAAATTGTGTTAATCTTCGAAGCCTAGAAGATACAGCTCTAGGAGTGGTGTTTCCCAATGCCTTTATATCTTCTATGAAGAGGGATGCCTGAAGTAACTTGAATATTCTGATTCTAGCTGAGTTCAACTCCTAAGCAGTGAGAGATCCAAAAGTTCTTCTCAAGTGACGAGAGTTGTGTATGAATTGCAACAAGTAAACCATTACACGCTGCAGTCGACTAAAACTAGAATATTTCCGCATCAAGTCCCATTCAGAGTGAACAGCGGAAATAAGAGACATAAGTGAGATTTATTATATATTAGGTGGTTTATTGTACCCTGAGTCCGTGAGTTTTGCAGACTCAAAACGAGATATAGGTCAATTATAATTAAAATGTTATAGCCAAGAGGGTTCACACTACCATAATTTATGTTGAGGAAGATCTGAAGGAAGTAGTGCACGCGATGCAAAGTCAGCGGGATTGTGTTCACTCGCTACGTGCCTCCAATGATGAGAAGGGAATAATTTTTGAACCTGAGCTAGCCGATTGGCTACAAAAGCTAATCGATAAGGGGGGGTCTGTATCCATATCCTGTAACACATATCCGTGTTACTGTCAAATCGCACCATAGAAATACCGGGAGAAAATCCCTCCTTTTGTTGTAAAAAGAGATAATATATGCCACTAATTAGGCGAGTAAATATGAGCAGCTGTTAGCTTCCAGCAAGGTACAGCGAGCTATTTCAGTGAAGCTACATGAGTATTCGGAGTTTTACTAAACGTCAACTAAATTATGAACGTTAGAATTGTAAATTTTATTGTGAGGGTCATTTTACTCAAGTCTTTTAAGCCTTCAACTTTTAAAATTTGTAGGTTTTCAAGAATGGAGATATTTGTATGGAAATAATTGCTATGTGATTTTATAGTTTTAAACACATTGATCGTTAAGATATTACCGCAAATTAGGCCCTCTTTAAGAAGAATGGCCGACCAAGGTCACATTGTTGAGAACTAACGTTGGTTCACAGATGGAGGGAACTCTCTACGCAGGATGTTTGGTTACGAAATCAAAAATTGAGTAGTATTGATTATTAGCATGGGAGGACAATGTACTGATGTTGAAAAAGTGTATCTAAGTTAAAATGGATCTGTGAAAGACAGATTCCTAGGATCTACAATCCACAATGGCTAGAGGAATTACAGATTGGCCATGATAAGCATTTGGCTGTAGTAGAGGAAAGTTAGCTAAATGTTGGATTAACCTTATCAGACGCAGTAGCTCGCACGAAACAGTGAAACTTTAAGTAGGACAAATGTTCGGTATTTGAAGTAAAATATTGAGTAATGAAGATGACTGTAGATTATCTTTTCCATTATTAAACAGATAAAACACATTCCTTGTGGAAATTGTGTACAATAACTTGTGCGTGGTGTGAAGGAACAATTTTTTTCTACGTTATTCAGCAAACGAAAACTCATTTGTTCTTATTTTGTGGCCATCGTAAATTTTTTACTGTACGATGCTATTGCTGTCAAAGTAAAAGTGATAAATTATATCTGGGTTATGTTACTTATAACAAAAACATGTGACAGGGTTGCTAATATCGAAATATTGCTCCTTATATTTATTGAGACCAAAGTACTTGACCATATTTGTTTTTTAATTCAGCTTTAATTAATGGACCGAAAACCTTTTCAACGCTTATAAAATATTTTGTTTTTTTAATTTTAATTTCTCAAGATTTACCTACTTCCCTAATTATGTATAAATAATATTATTACACATAATATATGTTATTCCATACATAAAATATGTGCTTTTAAAACTTTTCTATAAAAACGCGATTGATTTTTTTAAATATATTTTTAATACCAATGGGTTCATCCAAAATCCATTTTACAGAAATTTTTCAGAAATATAACAATATTTCATCTCCATTCTTGAAAACCTACAAATTTTAAAAGTTGAAGGCTTAAAAGACTTGAGTAAAATTACCCTCACAATAAAATTTACAATTCTAACGTTCATAATTTAGTTGACGTTTAGTAAAACTCTCCTCTCGTAATGGGACAACTCATGTTTTCTAAGCTCTGGACTCAGGAAGGCAATCTTCTCTCTCAACGACATCCTTAGACAGGAAAGAAAATGCAAACCAACATGCGTGGTCTGTTACTCAGGTTAAGCTATCATAATGAGGTTTTTAATTGCGATGTACGTCAGATGTATCGTCAGATCAAGGTCCAGCCTGATGATCAACCTTATAAGCTAATCCTATTAGGGGGGAGCAGTGTCGATTAACCTATTTCCATTTATCAATTAACCACAGTAACCTATAGGCCAAGTTATTCCCCTACGTAGCGATAAGAACTCTTCATCAGCTCTCCTCTGATGAAGGTGTTTCATTTCCCTCAGGCTGCCAAAGTACTCCGAACACAAACGTTTGTAGACGACATTGTTGCTGGTGGTGATACAATTGATGAGGCCTCTCATTTGAAATATCTGTACATTTATCTTTTACATCGAGGGAGCTTTGAATTGCGTAAATGGACTAATATAACAACTATTATCAACTATTTCAAGATTTTCCAGACGAACATTTACAGACACCCAAGTTTCTTCAGGATACCGCACAACTTCATACAATTTTCTCGGACTTCATTGGTCATCCTATTCGGTTGCTTTGACTTATAATTTCAAGTTTTCTTTAAACTCTAAAACTAAAAGCCAATTACTCAACGTTATAGCTCAATTTTATGGCCGTTGTGGTTTCTTTTCGCCTGTTGTCATGTGGGCAAAATGTTTTATGCAGCTTCTCTTTACAAAAGGGTTGGACTGGGACCAATCCCTATCACCTGAACCCTCAACTCAGTGGCAAACATTTGCAAATACCTCTTACCGTTTAAAAAATGTTGTAATTCCTCGGGCTTTACGCTTGAGTCACTCGCCTAATATTGAGTTACACGGATTCTCAGATGCTTCTGAGAGTGGATACGCTGATGTCATTTACTTAAGATGTCAGGTTAGCGACAACTCGGTGGTAATTCAGCAGCTATTATAGAAGACTCGGGTAGCTCCACTGAGTAACTCGCCTAAAATTGATTTACGTAGTTACTGCTGTTATTTACTTAATATGTCAGTTTAAAGACAAATCTTTGGCAATTCTGCCGACAAATAATACCGAATACTCAAGTATCTTCACTGAAATAGCTCACTGTACCTTGCTGGAAGCTAACAGCTGCTCATATTTACTCGCCTAATTAGTGGCATATATTATCTCTTTTTACAACAAAAGGAGGGATTTTCTCCCGGTATTTCTATGGTGCGATTTGACAGTAACACGGATATGTGTTACAGGATATGGATACAGACCCCCCCTTATCGATTAGCTTTTGTAGCCAATCGGCTAGCTCAGGTTTAAAAATTATTCCCTTCTCATCATTGGAGGCACGTAGCGAGTGAACACAATCCCGCTGACTGTGCGTCGCGTGCACTACTTCCTTCAGATCTTCCTCAACATAAATTATGGTGGTGCGAACCCTCTTGGCTAAAAAATTCTAATTATATCTGGCCTGTATCTCATTTTGAGTCTGCAAAACTCACGGACTCAGGGTACAATAAACCACCTAATGTATAATAAATCTCACTTATATCTCTTATTTCCACAAAGTGATTATGAGACTCAACATCCAGTGATTTTGCCTACAAATCATCCTGTGATTGTCGCCTTAATCGTCATATATCACCGGAAGTATCTTCATCTGGAGGTCAACTCACTCAATAGCTTCTCGCACAAAAGGTGTGGATATTTTGTGCTCAGAATGTAATCCTTGCACGAAGTTTGTGGATGTGTTTTAGGCACAAACCTGGATATAAAATTAATCTTATAGGACGCTTACCTCAACCACGATTGACCTCTGCTCGAGCATTTCTCAACACAGACATTTATTATGGGGGTCATTTCACTCTGAAGGTGCATACCCTAAATTCTATTCGAACCATCAAGACATACATATGTGCCTTTGTTTGTCTTATTACCAACGCTGTTCACATTGAGGTGGTCACTGATATCTCGACGGATGCGTTCATTGATTCGATTGACAGAGACCTAGACTAGTTCTCTGTTAACACATCTATTCCGTTTGCGGAGCAAAACTTTATTGGGGCTGACAACGCACTGCGAACACTACTCAGGACCTCAGGACAAGATCTCCTTTGGATTAATCTCAACGAGGAGGTAATTCCCGCTTCAATCCTCTTGCTGCACCTCATCAAGGAGGGCTATGGAAAAGCGTAGTTAAGAAGCAGATAAAAACGCGTACTAGGTTATCACGTTCTAACTCTCTCCGAGTTCAAGACACTGACAACTCAAGTAGAATCAATCCTAAATTCTCGATCACTCACATCTTTGTCTTATGATCTCACTGCTATGACTCCAGGACACATCTTGATTGAAGCTACACTCGTTGCCGTAGTTGAAGAAAATCTGGCTGAAGTCCGTAATAATCGCAATTGCACCTCGTTTATGCTTTCCACCAACGTGTTTGGAAAAGATGGCATTTGGAATATTTTCACACTCTACAAATGTACTGACATGGACAGACAACCAGTGTGGGCGCCTAGTCTTAGTACATCAAACTACTCCTTTTCCCTCTTTGCCATTGGCAAGAATGACAAAAGAGTCTAATTTTTAGAGGAAATATTTCTTATGAAACAAAAACCAACCTAATTCATGTTTTATTTTCATGGAATATAAAATGTTTACTAGTTGTTTTTATTATCTGCGGTTCTAACGATTAAATGTTGAAAGCTCTCAAACATGGAATAAAAGCAGAAAGTTACTTCGCGTATTACCGATTCATAAACTTAGATTCCTAATGATTGTAATATAATTAATATGTTTTAATTTAGTTTCGATCTTAAAAGGGTTGGTTCAAATAATTATTTTCTAACAAATTATTATTTTTCAGTCAAAAATATTTGTAATTTATTGAATAAAGTACTAAACGATAAAAGTATGATTCTATGTTCGTAAAACAAAAAAAAAACAAAAAAACAATTATAATGGAGGTGTTAAAAGATGTTGCTTTTAGTTTCGTCTGCTATTATGTATTTGATATCATATTACTTATAATGTAAAGACAGTACTGGAACACATGCACCTACACTAAGTTGGTTTTATCAAGTATTCCTTATACAAATAATATTCAATATTACACTTACGTGTTTCTGCGTGTTTTCCATGGAGAGCAGTCATACTCCTTGAACACAATAATGTACGTATTCTATTCTAATAGAACACATTAGTTTTCTATTATATTTATTTACGTGACCCTCTATCAATAAACATGTCCACTTTTATCCATTCGTCAATTCATATGAAGGGTGTAAGCCTGGTTGAAAATAGGTATGATTTTTCAATGTGACGTGAGGCATCTAGACCAGGAGAGTTCCTTTATCTCAAATCTATAACTTTTGTTATATTCCTCAGATCGAAAAGCTTTTATATTAAACTATGTGTTCTAAATCTGATTAAACCTCAATCTAAAACCTCAATTATAATTACTTTATAATAAAACACATTGGTAATATTTCTCTAAATATAATTTTCCTATTCAATACAGATATTTCTCGTAAGTATAGAATTGTTTATACTTGTATCTTCAACTAATCAATGATATGGTTTCTAGTCATCTTTTTTCTTGCCAGGTATTTATTTATTTAATTTACAAAGATTTATACACGAATATATATAAAACATAATGCTTGAAACTTCTCATTATTGTAATTTATTGATATTTTCAGGAGCTTTCCACACTCAGAATTGGTATTTTAACTGTTAACGTGTGAAAGTGCCTAATGATATCTATATAAATACATTACATTGGTATAAAGCTTCGAGCATATTGTTTTATAAATATTATTGTTGTTTAAATGATTTACTTTATTGTATATATATATATATATATATATATATATATATATATATATATATATATATACATTTTAAATATCTAACACTGTTCATCTTATTGTATTTACTTCCACTTTAATGTACTTACACAAAAAGCTAACTTGGTATATATGCGAGTCGTCTTTTCGAGAACTAATAATTACGTGTACACATTTTCGAACTTATGTTGATACTCTCTCTGGCTCTTGCTCTCTCTCTCTCTCTCTAAATTTATTTAATTTGTGTGATTTTTCAACACATTAAGAAATGTTGTAAAATGAATAATAGTTACTGCTATGAAATTACGAACACCTTAGTAAGTATCATGTAAATATAACTGCTATTAATTTTGAAAAAGATTTAATAAAACTAAAACCCTTAGGTCACTATAATTCATAAAAGCATACTATATAAAACTATAATTAAAAATTAAAAAAAAACTAATAAATAGGTTTTTAGGATTATAAATAAATATGTTTCTGTTGCTGTAATGATTATTTGAGATAAGATAACAAATTTATACTATTGATAACATCATATATTTCTTTTTTCTATAAAACTCATTACAGATACATTCACACTGTCTCGTAGTTCTGTTGCGATTGCATTTTGTCATTGAAATAAATTGTGTTATAAATCGGTTTTGATCTTGGCCTATGTCATCTAATTAGTGTAGTACCTACCTAAAGAAATTAAAAATATTTTTTTTCACCTCATTTAAGATATTTTTGTTGTTAGAAAGTGTTCTTACTTTTTTATAAATTACGGTACCACAAGTTATTTTATCTCGCGTAATTTGTTTTCCTCTTCTACTTTTGGAATGTCTAAGTTTAACTTGGTTTACGTTTATTGGTTTCAAAGTTCTTGTAGTTCATTACGATATATATAATATAGCTAATAATTTTACAACAAATATACACAGAACCACATAAACTAAACAACAATCGCTTGGTTAAAAGTCGGATCTGCAATGAGTAAAAGGCGTTTAAAAGCACATTAATTATAACATATTATAACAATAATTATATTATAACAAGTTTTTAGTTAATGAACGAATATTGAGCAATTAATGCAGAAAAAATGTATAGACGAATTCTATTTATTTTTTAAAATTTAATTACTATCAATTTTAAGAAAAAAACATTTTATATATTTATGCTTGAGACAGTCTTCAATATATAAAGGCAGGAGATTCATTACTATCCTATCCTGGAATAATTAAATGTTATCGTGAACGTATTACAATAATTGACTGGTTTTTACTTACTTTTTACTAACTCTGCCAATATGATTACCTATGTGCAAATTAAACTTTAATTTGGCCAACAAGATAAAATTTGTTTTTATCAATGTACAAAATGTTTTACATTTACAAACTCATGTTTAATATTGTTTTTGTTTTCAAGCAAAGAAAAGATGAGAGAGTGAATTGTGTTAAAATTACTGATGTATATTAGTATTTGTATAATAAATAATATAGACATATTAAAATATTTCGATAAAATAGGATGAAGGGATGTATTTCCTGTCGGGATAAGGTTTTTGGAGACATAAAAATGGACGTCTGTACAGGTCACCTTGTTTTTAAGTAAATTCGTGGCTAATACTACGTTTAGTCAATGAAATTCTAGAGCTTTGCTGATGCCGAAACAAGCAGGATTCGAGTATTTATAATATCCCACTTTGACTAAATGATATTATTTTATTAGTATTTTCACGGCGCCATTATAAACGAAGTGCTTTTGTATTCCTCTCCCGTGGTCCCAAAATTTATCTGGCTCTCAAAATCAATAAAACCTCATCCGTCTTCTTTATAAACATGTATTCAGAATAAAATGACTTCATAAAATAGGTTGTTAAGGTAAGATGGAAATGGTTGCACTCATAATGTATTAAGGGTTGTGGATGTATATGCAGATGTATAGATAACAATTGATTGTTATTTCTGAATTTCGCTACTTAAACCATTAAGCAAAATTTTATATTACTGTAACGGGAAATTCCCACCAGAGATTTATGGAACACGGCATCATAACTACAAGTTATTTCACTTTCGTGCGGACACAACATACGCTGTTTCGAAAAATTTTAGAACCTTCTAGAAGTAAGAAGATAGATATTACAGGACACGTTTACGAGTTATATATGAAGGGGTTTTTAAGCAACACAATTGCAGAATTTTTGATGTAGTGGAGAGAGAAAAGATTTAGTGACAGGCAGTGAAAGTTTAGGAAGCATCCACATTAAATTCCTCCTATATATATTAACATATATTATGGTAATACAACACATGTTAACATATCTAATCTAAATTTCGTACTTCAATAACCTACCTACAATAGAATTTCAATTTATTTTTAATAAGAACTACTGTTTATGAAATGTATTCCTCTCTCACCTCAACTGGAGATGAAACTTTTGATTATTAGAGATAAAGGTGGCAGTGAGGAGAGTATGTTACTTGGTTCGTAGCAGTTTTATGCGTTTTATGTTACAGAGCGTATATAATTGTGACGTATATTTATGCTGAATATGTGTGTTTGATATAATTTGATATGTTTGTATATTTCATAATGTCCATCAGAAAAGCGTATGTTATTGATATTTAATCTGTGCAAAATGCATACGTTAATTTATAACATAAGTATGCATACGTTTCTTTGTACGGTATGACTTGCGAGTGGTGTCAAGTGTTGGTATCATGAGTAATATGCGGTTACTGTAGTCTTATCTTGAAACTGAAACATGTATTGGTGTTAGTTTGATTAGTTTATAGAGTTTAGTGCGGGTAGAGTGGGCAATATTCATATTTTCGAAAGACGTTGGTTTGATTATTTCTACATTATATTTGTTCTTAACATAAAATTAGGTTTTTACAACTCGTAACTAATATTTTATTTGACACAGACATGGAAAACTTTTCATATGAATATTCAAGAGAGTGAAACCATTTACATAATCGGGAAACTATCACGGGGCATGATTTAGACAGGTGTCCGCGAACACAGCACGATTTTATCGCTGCAATAACTTAATTGGATAAAGGACTGACTTCGTACTGAGATAATCGGTCTGGGAATAAAGTCTTGTATCCAATTAAATAAATTACATGGGATATACAAATATAAATTGTAACCTGAATCATTTTTAAAATGATAAAGATAGTGTGTCTGTTCCGACATTGAGCAAAAATAAATAAATTTATTATGTTCACAATATTTCAATAATATTTCACAAAACTAACAACGAGTGCATATTTTATTATTTCATGATCAATATAATTGTTTTCAAAGAATAAAATGCTGATATTTGCTTACATAAAACTCTTAATTTAGCTACTCTTTATATTTGTTTAATCATTTATATTTCGCGGCTACCACGTGTAAACAACAAATAAACTTAAAAAATAGTTTATGACTATCCGAACTTTGAATTTAGTAAATTTGTTAAAACTTACTGAGACAGAACGTTTTCGATCGCTATGTGCCGATCTTCATCAGTGTCTCTTTTCAAAGTGTCATAAATACAAAGTTCGGATAGTCATAAACTACTGTTTAGGTGATTAATAAGATTCACCGAACGTAATAGACTATTATAATTCAAGAACAAATAAACGTCTTAAAATATTATAAACACACACAAGTCATTAATTCTAATGATTGTTATAATATTCTAATAAATTAAATTTTCATCTAGAAAGATGGTATTTTTAGAAATATTCCTCAACAAAAAGTAGGGTGGGAGCAAATGTTTCAAAAGTTATTTAAAACTAAACTGCATTAGTACTTTTGACACAAAAAATAATCTTCATTCTTTCTACTGATTAGAAAATAATAATATTGTTTATGATAAATGCACGCTGTAATATAGTAGGCTTTAAAAATTCAGTCTTCACAAAACAACCTTATCCTTCCAAACATCCTTAGAAACTATGTTCTAAATTTATGTGAAATTTTATCAGCCGGAGTAACCCCCAAATAGTGGTGTAGCTTAGGGAGGGTTCTTGGCTGAGGCGAAACATGCTGATTGTTATGGCCCTTGCCTAACGCTACACAAACGCGGATGAATCAGTAATAGTTTAGTAACAGTTTAAAATATCCCATTTTAAAATAACGAAATCAATTCGGCAAACGTACTCAAGCTTCCTACTCTGACAAAATAGTTCCAGTACTTCTGTGGATTTAAAAAATTCAGTTTCAAAACATAAAATTGTTCATAAAAATGTTAATAGCTTATGATTGAGGCTAATAATAGCTTTCAAGAATAAAAAATACCATCCCCTTTAAATATCCATGAAAAAATTATAAAACAAGGAATATAATTTTTAAAATCTTGTTTGACATGGGAAATTTTTAATTTTCCAAAAACTCTGTATATACCCGATAAACAATTAAAATGAGTGCATAATTATTTTGAATTCGGCGTATATTAGACTTTCAAACAACTATAATCATAAAAGTGCCTGTTTTAGAAATATCAAACACCTAGATTTACCAATTACCGAGTTAGTTCTATATTTTTAAAAGTAGCCTATAGGTAGATGCTATTTTTGAATGATTTTAATTCTATAATGCGGAAAAATGTCAAGTATTATATTGCTGATAATAATTTGCACATAATTCTGATGAATTTAAATTTGTTGAAAACTTTTCTAAACATTCTGAAGACTGCCTATGTATGTTAGCAGGTAAGGGGCCAGACTGACAATTTTATTAATTTATCAATTTGTGTTTACAAAATAAATTGTTGTTAGTAATTGTTTTGCAAATAATTTTAAAAATTCTAGTAGCTGGTTTAAAATTTATGTTGTGTGAATTCACAACTACATAAATTGACACGGTGGACAATACTTTACAGAAATCTTTAAAAAAATGAGGGTATTAAAGGTATTATAAAGCGTGGGTTTTGTTTAATATACAGAGTTATTGAACCCTTTATAATACATGCTATTTGCTTTTTTTAAATAGGCCTACAAAAGTGTCTAAATAACTGTTTAAATAAACATGTGTCTGGTGAGATCATATTGTTGCAGTGTATATTCATCTTAATAGCTTTGGCCATTTACAAGAACTGTTGTCTTGAAGGTTAATAGGACTGAACCGTTCAACGTCTATCTGATTCAGGGATTTGAATCTGTGTTTCAGTAAATGAAACAAAAATTAGATTCTTCCTCTCCGTTTTCATTTATTTTATCACCAGACGACTTTCAGTTATTCTTTTCTGTAATACCTTCACTTCTCATAAGGGAGTTTTTCTTTTCAACTTATCAAACCACATTTCTTCTAGAGTTACTACCTACCTTTGCAAGAGTGGAAGATACGATTCTTGATTCGTTTTATATTAATAAAAAATTCAAATATTATTTGAATCCAGCATACGTTTTCTACTATGGTGAGATTTACTGTTTCCATAACTTTACTGTAGAAGTTATTATTTTACAATTTTATAATCATTCATTTCACAGAATGTTGTTAGGTTTATTGTAATTTCTCAGTGAAATAATGTAGTAGGAACACGAAGTAATAAAAAAATATATACATACATGCAAATACTGTATTTTTGTGTATCCAAAATAATTTGAAAATATGAATGAATTTTAAAGTTAATTTTTTCTTTATAATAATATTATTTCAGCCTGAATACTTTGCAAAAAATGGTTTTTTGTCTGTTGAGATCTGTCGCAAATTAGCAGATTTTGTTTTAAAGCATAAAATATTAGTTGAATTTTCAATTTATAACGGTTGAAAGGGTTTAGAAGTAATTGATCAGCTGAGCCCAGGGCCATGAAGCAAACCTTTTTGTTGCTTGAGTTATTATAAAATTTAATTCACTACGGAACGCCTTAGTTCTGACAAATCTGTTTACATTAGAGTAACAATTTTATTTTCCTCATTCCGTAGTTAAAATTAGATATATTTTTTGTTAGAAAGGCAATTTTTAAAAATATTAAAACATATAAATGAACCACTAGAGGCTAATCGACGCAATTATTTAATACAACAGTTCTATAACCCTGTTATCTCTCAAAGGTAATAATATATATTAAAAATACAACTCTAAATGGTAATAAGTAAACTGTTAACGTATTACCTAAAGTATTAAAAGTGTGAAATGCGGGACTGTTATAGTGCCTCTAAATACCAACTACAGAACTATTACCCGTAGAATCATAATTCAAATTATTACTGACTTTAAAAGGTGTTATACGATTTATCCCGCTAAATATTATGCAATTTTAAAGGTGTAAATAACAGGTATAAAATGGTCTTGCAAATAAACATATAGCAACGCGAGAGCTACAAAGGTTGTTGGCAATGCAAGTTCAAACGATATGATAAAACCAAGGGCAATCAATAGAAATTCGCCACCTGTAGTCAAGCAAATACGAGCCTCGTATATAGGGGAGCCTAGACCAAAGTAAAACTATGAAAAAACGAGTACTTCGCCGAGGGAGTATTAACATTTCACGGAAAAAGTTTAAGACGCCGATTCATGGCTGGAATCCAAAAGTAGCCAAGATCTGAAGCTGAATATTTCTGTAGTCGATCTTATGTCCATTGATCATGAGCTTGTAGCCAACGACTCATTATTTAAAATTTTTTAAACATGATGATTAAAAACAGTATTAATGGCAATCTTAAAATCTATCACTGCCGAGTGCAGCAAGCCCGGATCCTCCAAAGCACTGGTCCCTACGCTGATTGAAGTAAAAATGCTCATGGTCACAGAATATTGGGGTTGAGAGCGGCAGTGTGATATAAATAATCTGTGATTAAAATATTTGTTATAGTTATATAATAGTTTGTTTCCAATATAATTACAACAATAAAAAATGAACTAGTAATAAAGTATAAAATTAATAAGTTGTATAAAATTTGATCTCCGCTATTCTCTGTTTTTAAACATGACCATTTAAACAAAACTCCAACGAAAACTTTCACTAGTTGTGGCGTATTTTGTAACTTGAAAACAAATTAAACCTCCTAACCAAAAATATAACTATTTATTTTGTCTCTTACGCACATTACAATGGTCTTCAGAGGATCTTCAGAGGAATTATCACAAATTAACTCATTTATTTATGAAATATATATAAGGGTTTATTTGAGTAAAACTACCACCTTATTGAACAGTAAAATACTTAAATTCAATAAGAAAGGAATCTCGTGTCAATATAGACAATATTATTCCGTTAGGTATATCTTACGTCCTAAAGCTTTTTTTTAACGTGCTCTTTCCAAACACATTAAGAAATTAAACTATATATAAAGTGTTTCAGTTTACGATGACTTGTGGATACTTTTGTACTCTTCACAAATATAAAGGTGGTATTTTTATTGTAAATTACGTCCAAATTAAATCGAATGATCCAATGAGTTACAGACGCTCGTTTATAGTTAGTTTTCAGTTATTATCAAAAAAATTGTGTGTTGAAATTTACATCTGTGTTGCAGCTGTAAAGCTTTTAGTGGGTACTTAAATGGATCCCATGGGAAATAAATCGCAGCAATATCCCGCTGTTTTTAAATGTGATGCTTTCTGTTGTTTAGAATATAGGGTTGAATAAACTGTCATACATTCGAAAAATGTGATACATTTGTTGGATTATATATTTAATTAAAAAAACAGCAGCAACATTTTTATAAAAATGAAAATAGCCTAACAAAAATTATAATTGTTTTCTACGTTTCAATGAGCAAAAAAATATTCTAGAAATTTGTTTGCTAAATCTTTTCTATGATAAGAAACATGTACAATGTGTGTGTGTATAATGTATCCTAATAAGAACTCAAAGTTTAACAACTTTGGACGTAGTCCGTTTCCTATAAATCTGCATATATATGTATCTAAGAACAACTAATAATTTATAAAGATAAAAATAATAACTTAAACGAACAAAAACACATAAAATAAGGATATGGTAAGTTATTCAACTTTATAGAGACAAATAACACGAAGACCAAAACTAACCCACAGTGTTGTGAAACCGAAATTGGAACAGTACCGTTATACCCTGTGACAAAGAAAATCTCACACTTCTACTTATTAGAGAGCCTGCAGTATTCTTAAAAACTTATAAACTCATAAATGAGAGGACTGTAATTAATAGCTCGCGAGAATCGATTCAAAGTTTTTTAAAGACCTAAACAATTATTTTATCCCATTAAGAATCGATATCTTGCCAACTTCTTCTACACAAATTGATAATACGGGCTGCGATTGCTGTTGAGTATATTTGAAAAATATAAATATTCCCCTTGTAATATTGTTCTGAAAAGAGAGAAACCATGTTTTAGCCGACTAAATTTTGGTATTCAACCATACGAAACATTTTACCAAAAAGGGAATCACATTTTTATAAATATCAATGCGTTAAATACTAGCATTTTACAAAAAATGTGAATTTATTGTTAAAACGGGCACTCACAATATAGTTAGGTGGTGACACGAAAACGAGGTTGTTATAGTCAATAAATTATCCAAAGTGATTTTAAGTTGTATTTTATTTATGTAGAGTGTGTTTCAAATAATAGGGTATGATTACTTGATCATTCAAACTTTATTTGATGTAATAGAAGAATGGAAAGTGTGTTAGTTTAGATATAATTAGAATTAATAAATTAAATGCCAAGGTTAAATCGTAACTATTTTGAACAATTTCCAAATTTATACACTGAAACGCCTAAATTGATCGTTAGAAAAGTTTGTGTAGAACCTGCATACAGTAAGCAGAGAAAGTGTCCAAGAACAAACACAAGCGTAAATTTATTACTTCAACATTAGTAAATTTAGGTTTAGAATTGTTAGGTGACCTTCATAGGAGTACACGGAACTTACTGGTGGACTTATTCCTTTCGTTTTAATGATATTTTACATCAGTTATCTCAACCTCTGCGTAAGTCTAATGGATTTTCAATAAACGTGCTTAGGTAGAATTTCATTCCGATAACTTCAGGTTTTGAGTCTGGATTTAATAGAAATAACCAATTGATCAGGTAGAACAATGTAATAAATATTTTCAACGATAATAATTACACCCCATTAGTTTTTTTTTAAAGGATAACTGAACGGTAGAAAAGCAAACCATGAAAGAATTTTTTATTACAAATACAAAATTTTCACAGTTGGTTTATTGTCCTCATAAAGTTGTTTTACTATAAATTAGTAATATGATCAAATGTGTTTTTAAGACAATTTCCACTTGGGTCAGCAACGAATATTCTAATTTTAGTTACTTTTAATAAATAATTACAACTAATTTAATTAAAGTAACATAACTAATGACTTAAAACAGCTGTTCATTCACATAGCCTATAACATTGTACTAGTGGTTTTAAGAAATCATTTGCTATCATCTAATGTAAACCTAAAGACAGCATATTGTGTACCTTGCCTCTTTTGTGAAAGATTTTCGTCCATATAAAACGAGAATCATTGCAATTATTTTAATTAATAAATTATTATTTGAAAAAAATGTAGGAACTTCAATTGCCATCACCTACAAGATTGAGAAAATTTATCTAAACTTATTGGATAGATAAAATGTATTCTATTACCAATTACAAATTTAAACGAGATATTTATATACGGACAGTGTGAACTAATAGAAGGAATTGAAAATGCGAAGCAATATTACTATATTACTAAAATAATGAGGGAAGAGTTATGACGGTATTTAATTATTTAAACACATCTTGGATTGGATGAATAGTTGAAAGTGATTTTAGTTACGAGTAGGAAGCATGTTATTTTGCCATCTCGTATTAGGCATTTTAGTGTTAAATGTAAGCACTACGTTATGTATAGGGGATAAAGTACATTAGTTGCAGAAAAATCCGCTTTGTTGTATATAAGTTTACTTACTTTCAGCTGTTTAGTTTAAATTACTTATTTATTGAGCAAAATTATTCATTTATATGAGCAAAATTATTCATTTATATGAGCAAAATTATTCATTTATATGAGCAAAAGTATTCATTAAAATAATTTTGTTATTTACCTTCAACTTTTATTGGTAACTTGGATTTGATGCATAATGTTTATACTTATAACAAAATATTTTCTTTTAATATTAAAATGTTTATTTTCTTTTAGTTACTAAATAAACCTTATTATATAAAAATATAAATCCACACGGCAATGCTATTTACTGCTGCTTGTCCACGGTTTATAATATCAGAAACAATTCATATTCAGAATATAAAAATATTCTTTATGATAAATTTAATTAGTTTCTCTAATGTTATGTAATAGTTTTTATAATACTTACTAATGCGTTTATAAGTTTTTAAATCTGTACAAAAAAAAACTCAACGTCTTTAAACATATATAATCGTTTTAAAATATATTTATTGAAATAATATTTAAACAACCATATTATATAATATCATAACTATTTAGTATGATTTTAACATATAATATACTGCTAAAACAAACGAATAGTCATTTTTAATATTAAATTTTCCGTTTGAATAGCATTATTTATTTACATAGCCTCCATGGACTGATAAGCAATACTAATACATTGTTTGCCAAAAAGCCAACATGCTTTTTCTTTAAATTACTGTCAGCTCTATTTCATTTCCTTTTATAACTACTATTATTTACGTGACTTATCTACGTTTGTTATATAATTAAAAAAATATATATGTCATTTGTAAATTCATATACACTGTTTGAAAAAGGAGGTTTTAACCTCAATGTGAGTGGCATTAAGCAAAATGCATAAAAGTTTAACTGTGTATACAATTGTAACATGAGCATTAGAAACCGTTGTAGATACAATTTCGCACGTCAGATTTTTCATTGCGAAACGCCATTTTTATATAAAACATCTGATTTATTATCTTTTTGTATAAAACGTGACGCGTTGATCTACATCCGCCTGACGTATTTAGACTGAAAGTGTTTTGAAGTGGGATTAGAGATGATATAAAACGTGCCTTTTAGCAAAATGGCGGAGATCAGTGCAAAATGTTTTGCAAGTCTAGAAAAGATTTTGTTATGTTTTACTTCTTCGTAACAATTTAACTGGATTCGAGCATTAATATGTTTGCACAAACTCTGCATATTCTAATCTTATACTGACATATAATTTTAGGTAAATACGTACAAATTTGAATACAGGTGTCACAAATTTTTCTCTTTAGCGTTTCCCAATTACAGATAACACTCATTCTAGTATGACCATTGTATATGAACTAGAAATATAATTCTATTTCAGTTTTTAATTTTATGCAAATAAAGTTTCATCATTTTCAAACATGGTATTTGATACATTTGCCAAACGAAACATTATTGCTTCAACTCAAATAGGAATTTGTTCTTTCTCTATTACAGATAAAATAAACAGAAATATTATTTATAATCTTGTTTTGAATAAACGATGTTCGACTTGGCATTTAAAGGATACATAGAAATAGTGACTACAGCAATAACTACATTTTAAAACAATATAAATATAATTTGCATTCACGAATGTACTGTATTTCAGCAAAATTAATTTTATATATACTCTATTCATTACTATAAACAATAAGATCAATACACTTTATCTGACGTATTTGATGTAAAGAAATCAATATATTATAAATAGTTAATACATATGAATTTCATGAAAATTATTTACAAACAGAAATACATCATTTGAAGCTCGTTTCTTCAGAACCACTGGTTGATCTTAAATTGCATTCCCATAAAGAAACTCTAAACATATTTATGCAAATAATTATTTCGTGATACAAATAACTATAAATTAAATAACCCAAATAATGTTGGGTCCAAGAATTTTTGAACAGCTTTCTCTAAAGTAAAATAAAATTTTCTTTCAAAAATTGAAAACATCACAATGTAAAAATAGTGATAACAACGTATTTCGTGAACAAAATTGTGAAAACACACCCCCTTTAAACATTTTAAAATAAGTAAATCCAGATTACGAAAAATGTAGATATAATAAAATAATTCTGTGTTGAAAGAAAATTAGTTGTGTTGTTCCTATATTCCTTAAAATAAAAAAAACACATATAAAAAGCACTTATATGTTAACTGTTTGTATTGGTTACCTTTATGGTGAAAATTATGTTATTAAAAAAAAAAATATTTTAACTAATATAAAATATTTCTATTATAAAAATCTTTATTGTTTGTGTTGCATTTTCCTTTTAAAACCGCTTTTACAGTGTATATATATATATATATATATATATATATATATATATATATATATACCCACACACACATACACAAACACACACACACACACACAAACACAAACACACACACACACACTCACACACACACACACACACACACACACACACACACAACATATATATATATATATAATTGACAAAAATATATGGGGTATCTACAGTATAACCTGGTATTAACTACACGTATGTAAACATTGTGGAATAATTATTGTTTGAGTGTCGTATGTCTTATGAAATTTTGTTTTTTAATACGTCATTTTTATAACAGTTTTAATTGTTCCAATTTAGTTTTTGTGTTTAAAATATAACTGGAACACTATTTTCAATGACATCTTAATGTTACAGAAAATATTGTAAACTTATATTTCTTAATTTCCCTTATTAATCTAAAGTATTGGTGACTGTGATGTTTCACAGCGTTATTAAATTATTTACTCCATTCAACAAAAAAAACCACAATATACATCTAAACGAATACAGTCTACTTAATTTTAATAAAATAAATCAATATTTACTGACACCATGGCATTATATTTGATTCAGTTTTTTCGCATTTTTACACTTTAGCCTATTGAATTTTAGATATACAATGATTTTAGATTTTCAATTAGTTTAAAATATTAAATAAAAAATGTGTTTTCTTGGTAAAGTTCATAATTTTTTTATATTTAGTTTTTAAGTTCTAAAAAAAATTAAAATTATCGTAATGAAAATTAATAAAAAAAAGATACCGGTTTTTCAAACAGAAACAAAAAATAATGGTCTTACGTATGAGATGATGAGAAAAATCGATGCCTATTTTACTTTTCATGTGTGAAAATACCGAATTATAAAATTTTAAAACTGGTAAACCTTGGTCTTCGTTTCTTTAGTTTGTCTATACTAATATATTAATTATAAGTTTAAGCTAATGAATACAAGGCTTAAAAAAAGGCTACATTTTCTATGTTAAAATAATGGATCTGTGACTTATTTTTTGTCTATACGTATTTTGGTAGAGTGTTACATCAAAATATTGTTACATTGTAATTTATTTTAAAACATTTGTTTCATCCCTCTGCTATTTATTGAAATAATATTCCTTCTGATTTCAAAATATTGTAAAATATATGACCCTAGGAATAATTTAGATTATTCGTAAAAGGTTATATCAATATTAAACAATTTTGACTAAATGGTGCCCTACAAATACAAAAAATTTTCATCTGACGCATACATTTACAATTTCAAAGCATAAGTTAATGTTGCGCGAAAGTAAGGGGTAGAAAAGATAATCGGGGGAGGGTGCAATGAGAACCCTCTTGTGTGAGCGTTCGATCAGGGTGTATAAATTTAGATTCTGACGGTATCATAAAGGTTTGGCAGCAGACAACACATGGGAAGGCCGGTCCGAGCGTGTCCTCTCGTCAACTCCCGTGATGACCCTATATCCCCTTAATGGGGTTCGTTTACTCTCTCTCTCTCTCTCTCTCTCTCTCTCTCATACGGCGGCTTTTCGCTGCACCTCATCATAATATCGGCAAACACCATAGAAGATAAATATAAATATAAACATAAATAAAGACATCTACAGAAATTAGTAATACATAAACTATACATGGAAAGTAAACACATCACAAGGTATCGCTCTCTATGCGTTTTCCACCGATTTCGAGTGTTACATAGCAACATTCATAAATATGTAAGGATTAATTAATAGTACACTCATGAGTCATTATTGAGGCTCTTGAGTATATATCTGGTCTATTTCAGAATTATGACTCGTCCGCCTATTTCATTTTGAAATTTGTTGGGTATTATATATATATATATATATATATATATATATATATATATATATATATATATATATAAAATACGTTTTCTTGTTTAATAAATTAAAACAAGACAGGTTATTCAAATACAAGAATATTTATTATTTTATATCCAAAGCTTTTCGTTGGCAAACAGTACCAACATCATCAGGAATGAAAATTACAATAATGTAAGCTATAGGCCTA
Organism: Prosapia bicincta; assembly: GCA_036971475.1. Taxonomy (NCBI): domain Eukaryota; kingdom Metazoa; phylum Arthropoda; class Insecta; order Hemiptera; family Cercopidae; genus Prosapia; species Prosapia bicincta. Next base: position 240,409,219 of record JBAIZL010000004.1, on the reverse strand, counting down.
AAACACATGTTTATTTAGAAATAGAATTGTTGCTAATTTTATACAAATTGCCAAATTTATTTTGTTTCTGTAACATTATAGACATGAATATAGTATCAAATTTACAACGTATTTGTATTTGTTCTTTTATTAATTTGTTATTATTATTGTGTTTATATATTTCGAATGCTTCATATATATTCATTCTTAATCCCTTATTAATTTCTTTTATAAGTCTCATATTTTCTATATTTGGAAATTGGTGCTTATTATTAATACAATGATTTGCGAAATTTGATTTATATATTTCTGGATTAATGTAGGCATTTAAATGTTCTTTATATCTTTCTTTTAATTTTTTCTTTGTTTGACCTATATAAGCTTTATTACAATTTTTGCATTCTAATTTATAAACACCTCCTTTTTCATGCATATTAATTGTTTTATTATTGTTATTTATTATGTTTATTATTTTGTTATTAGTTTTGTATGCAATTTTGATATTTGTATTTTTAAGTATTTTGGTGATATTTTTTATTTCATGGCATATAAATAAAAATGAAGTCCATATTGTATTATTATTACTATTGCAAATTAAATTATTATTTTGTTTATTAAAAATACTATAATTAAGTTTGTCAACAGTTTTCTTTTTATAACCGTTTTCTAATGCAATTTGATAAATTATGTTTATTTCTTTTATTTTATTTTCTTCATTCATGTGTATTTTATGCATTCTATATAATAAGTTATATAAAGCAGCTATGTTTTGATTATATGGATGATTAGATTTATTTTCTTTGTCAAAGTCGGTTTACGGTATATCATATATTCAAATTTTTCATTTTTTCTTATTATTGTTAAATCTAGAAAATTTATTTTGTTATTTGTTTCAATTTCATAAGTAAATTTGATTTTATTATTAATTTTATTTGATTTATCCAAAATATTCTTGTATTTGAATAACCTGTGTAGTTTTAAAATATATATATATATATATATATATATATATATATATATATATATATATATATATATATATATATTCATATATTCGGTCATATATAGTGGTGGAGTACATTTTTAATTGCTCTAAATGTTCCTTCTTTATATATGTTTTACCTCTTGGGTCTCCCAGGGTAATCGTTAGAGGAATGATGAAGTCGAGAAGGCGAAAAGGGGCCTGACCATCGTGGCATCAGATTAGAGGCGCGCCCTTTCACTGCTGAACTGAGGGGGTGTGTTTTGCACAACACTAAAATAGCTACCTTAAAGGGTTGAGGGTGCCGTGTTTATTCATAGTTTGATTAGGTCTTCTTATTATCCTCCAATATATTTTTCCTGTTGCGGTGCCAGAAGTCGATTTGGGTTTTAGAGTCCTCTTGGAGAAGTTCATCTATACACCATATCAGAGATAAGGGCGTCAGCAGTTGAAAATTAAACATTTGTTTATCAGGAGAGCATTACAGTCTCGTGCAGAGCAGAATTGAACGCGAGTTGAAGCCTCATTAAAGAGTTTTCCCACTTGGTTTGCTCGTGGAAATGGAAGACGATTAGGGCGGCTTTCAGGTTTCTATTGAATCGTTACGCATTTGATGCTCGGGGATGGTAATAGGATTACGTGGCGTGCTTAATCTCGTCGGAAGAACCAGAATTGCGGGAAACCAACGTGTTGGAAGATACGCGAGGAAGACGCTTGAGTTGCATTAGAAGTGGTGAAATCGCGAAGAGGGAACAACCAAGTAAACTTTGTAAAGTGGTCTACAGCGACCATGGTCTTGGTATATCCCCTTCCGGTACGTGGAAGTTTACCTAAGAAATCTATATGCAATTCTCCATTGGGCGGTCGGGAGGGGTAGCAGCATGAAAACCGACCTTGCTCAGCTGAGAAAATTTACTCACGGCACTGGTTTGGTATGCTTTTACTCTGGTGGAAATATCCTTAGATAAAAGATGTCCAATCTTTTAAAAGAATAATCTTTTATTTTTTGAATTCACTTTAGAAGACCTAATTGTCCTCCATATGGAGAGTTATGATATTCAAATACCATGTAAGGAGAGAATTAGGAGTATAGATGGGGAATGGTACTCCCAAATGATTCTTCAGGCATAGTACATTTTTACTTTAACAATACTTCGGGTTTTCGCTCTTCTCCTTCAATAGTCTATAGTACCTTTTATTTCTGGATCTACTTCTTGGTGTTTCTTAATATCGGGTAAGGCTAGAGGGAATTGGCCTACAAGACCAACCGATACAGAGTTATCAGGGACTGGATCCGAATCGATGTCCTCGGGACATGGTGTCAGCGATGGGGTCCCCATATATATTGGTCACTATGAACTTCATCGAGGTAATTTTGGCGGTCTATCGATGAGCTTACCCACCTGTCGGATACGAGCGAGAAGCCATGAGAGAGCTTGGTTGTCTGTTTCCAAGACGAACGCATTGTTCTCTAGATAATGCCGGAATTCCTCAATAAAATGGACTGTAGCTAGACATTCGAAATCATAGACCGAATTGACCATTGTCTCGGCTGGGGGTAAGTGTTCTGGAGGAGTATGGTATACCCTGTCTGCTCTAATTTCCTTGAGTAGGTCGGCTTCAAGGACACAAGTACTGGCATCGGTCTGGAGAACAACGGATTTGGAGAAATCTGCCGTTGGGAGGTGGAGAAATGACTTATTTTACACACTAGAAGGATCTCTCTTGCTCTTCCTTCCAGAAGAATTTTTGTTGCTTCCTCCTTAACAAGTTCAGAGGTCCTGCTATTTTAGAGTAGGCTATATGTGGATAAATTACGAGAATTCTGTCATTCCTATAAATTGGGCTATTACTTTGGCATTCTTTGTTTGGGGGAGATTCATGAAGGCTTTAGTTCGATTGGGATTGACGGTTACGTCTCAGGACGAAACTATTTGCCTTGGAAACTAATTTTTTCTACCCCAAACTTAACACCTTTTCGGGATTAACCACCAGGTTGCCCCGGCATAGTCGGATTAGCACACTTTAGAGATACCCAACATGTTCCTCCCAAGTATTGGACTATACCACTAGGTCATCTAGGTAGTTGAACACGTACTGGAATTTAATATTTGAAAATACTTAGGCTAAGAGACGCGTGAGGACTTGGGCTTCAGTAAATAGACCGAAAGGAACTCGAGTGAATTGATAAAGCAGCAAAGGGGTACAAAAACTAGTGACATGTTTCGACTAATGTGGGAGTGGAATCTGATGATACGCAGAGTTGAGGTCGCAAATGGACAAACATTTGGCTCCAGTAAACCAACTGAAACTATTTTGAAGGCTTGGTAGCGATACGGCCTCAATGTCGATATGTTGGTTGACATTACAATAATCAATTATCAAGCGGGGTGTTTTGTCGTTATGATTCACTACAAATGCAGGAGAAGAATATGGGGTCCTGCTTGGCTCGATGATGGGCTAATTAAGAGGTATTGTATGTGTTCCATAAGGATCTGCATTTTAGTTGGCGATAATTAAAATGGTTGGGATTTCACGGGTACATCGTCTTTAAGACCGTTATTATATTCAATCAGCTTAGTGAAAACTCTTGTAATAACCGGTGGATTTCCATGTGTCTGGCTCCTTGAGGATATCCAAATGTGTGGTCTTCTGAGGTAGTTTCCGCTTTGTTATTAAGGTTGGCTGCGTTTCCGGTGGAATTACCTATTAAAGGTAGAAGGTTCTAGGGGCAGACACTTAAATATATCTGATTATCCAATATGTTAATTGATAATTGCGTTTTAGTTATGTTGGGCCCAGAGATCCGTGGATCAAAATCACGCTCTTCTACCATCATCACGCACACCGCCTTTCCTAGTATTAATAGCCATAATAATAACAATATAATGGAAATAGAAATATGAATGTTCCCCCTTTTTAAAGAACAATCCTGCTCGGCCCGTGGACGATGTGCGTGTACACAATTTAACGTAAATAATTATAATAGAGATATAATTTTAAACTTTTACCTGCTGGCTTCACATCTACGTGTTACCTCACTGGTTCCCTCGGAAAGATGGCATACCGAAGAATGTACGCCCTCGATCACCAGGGAGACGCCAAGGGCCCGTTATTTTTGACTCTCACTACCAGAAAGCTACTTTTCTTAACTTGGTTAGATTCATTTTGAAAATAAAAGTTCGGCACAAAACAGCTGTTTGTTATAGGTCCGCTGTAGAGTGCCGGTCTCCTGTGGCGACCATTGGAACTAGATAATATCTTTATTTACGTTTACTGAGATCGAGGTTTGGCTGTAATATAAAAACGTTACAATAATTCATTTTAATTGTCTTATCAGTGATCCAAGTACGGTTTTGAAACCTTTGAAAATATTTATGCATTATAGCTTAGGATTTTATCAGTGACGTAGTTCCACATTTGATGTTTTGGCTAAGATTTAAAAGTTAACTTTTATTAATTCATGCCTACAGTTAAAGTATTATTAAACATTTATACTTTGACATTTGATGTTTTATCTGTGATTCATATACTCAGATGAATTGTTAACTTTCATCATTATTCATAATTATTGTATCAGTAACAAATACCGATATAATACGCCTAATGTTATATCAGTAATTTAATTTTACTTCTGGATTTTTGTCGAGGGTATCTTCAATAACGTTAAGTAATATGCGATATTATTATTTAATATTATATTTAAATATCAATACATACAGAGCTGGACTATTGACAAAGCTATGAACCATAACTGTTTATTGTTTTATCAGTATTTGACACAAGAGTGTCATGTTACTTCATTAACATTTATTTGGGAAAATTGGCAAAATTTTATATAATTTTGATACACCACTGAGGAATAAAGTTGATGTTTTTGAACACTGAAACATTTTTTTAATTATCATTCACTACTTGTTTCTATTTAACGGATTATACAGTTAACCAGTGAGTCAAAGTTGACCTTCATACATAACCCAGCTCCATCTCCGACTGTACTGTTACTATGCCGTGTTGCTGGCAATAATGATTCCTAATTGATAATTCTGTAATCATTTGGCATGTTTAAACGCATCAAATACTGCAAAAATAATTTATTTAAAACAAAACCCTTTTAACAGATGTAAAAATCACAGTTTCTCAGGTTAGTAAAGATTTTTATCTACGACTTGCATGAACCGGTGAATTTCCGTGTGTCTGGTTCCTTTAAGATGACCTAAAACAGGATCCTCTGGAGTAGTTCCCGCTATATTATTAAGGTTGGCTGCATTCTCAATGAAATCGTCAATTAAAGGTATAAAATTCTTGGGACATAAAATGAAATGTATTTGATTGTCGGAAAGGTTAGTTGATAACGGCCTTTTGGTTCTGAAATGCACACCGAGAAAGGTCAGGGGCAACTAGGAAATTGAACTGCCACGTGAATGTGTTACCTTAATTCTACAATTTACCTCGCTAGAACTTCTTATGGTCTGGTTATAGGCAGAGTAGCAGTGGGGAAGTTATGTCTTAGAAATAACTATTCCTCACAATAACTTTAAAAATATTTTTTAAAAGTCGAGACGAAATAATGAATCTTACAGAACCTGAATCTAGCAAAGTAGAGACCGGGAATTCTGAAATTAAACTAAGACAAAGGGTAATTTCTTGTTAATCACTGTTGACGCCCTTTTTGATTCCTATTCCCGTATCCTCTTTTGGAGTAATTACGAGGAGCTATTGGGATATTCCTCGGGAGATAGTGCTCGATTACGAACCTTTTCATTTAGAGTTCATAAACCGTTTTTGTTTCATGAAACGTTTTTTGGATAAAGTATCTGCCAGTGTCCAAACATAATGTCCGGGTACCTTACATAAAAAATGGATAGGGATAGGAGGCTTAGGTCCAACCTTACTCAATTTAGGGGTTTCGTATCCAAGATAAGTCCAACTTTTATTCCTTGAGGAACTAATGCTAAAGTGTCTGACCTTGTTTATTGATTCAGTCTTAAGACCTCTCTTATAAAATTTGGGTATTCCCCGGTTGAAGGTGACTCTCACGGATTTCGTATACACCGCGTTATTCATTTGATTATAGATCTTGTAGAGATAAGTAAAATTATTAGGTCGCTTTGTAAACACATGTTGAGACTGTTTAATGGGGGCTTGAAAGTCGCTAGCCTCACTTATTCTTACATTCTGGGGATAGTGCGTAGTTAAATTCTTTACTGTATGCGTAGACCGAAGAGCCACAAACCCTAACTTTAACCGTTTTCCTTTTCTCCTTATCTCATCAAGGACGTTACCCAGTTTGTCGTCCTTAAGGTACTTCATTATGGTACTAAATATATAGATATTCAAAAGAAACAAACAAATAATTATATAAATAAACGCCGGAACAACAATATTAATAATTAATATTTCGATATCACATTCAATTATACTACGTACACTAGCGAGAGAGAGAGAAAGAGAGAGAGAGAGAGAGAGAGAGAGAGAGAAAACCATACCTAATAATTTTAACACCCACTAGGGCAATGAATAGGCTTCATCTATTTACTTAGCTAGCGGCAAGATAACGTTTGCTCGTTCGCATCTAATATTGATCAATGGTTGTTTGAACAAATATAAGCAAGATTCAATACTTAGAATTGTAAATATACTAAACCTTTTTTTTAATGCCACTCGACTGTAATAAACAAATTTCTTTGCTTTACTTTAATTATAAATGTATAATTACCGAGAGAGGGGTGGCATTGGTCTAATCGTTAAAACTTTCTTACGATATAAAATTTTTTTAAAATTCAAAATTTAAAATTTTTTCAGGAAAATAGGTTTTTATAATTTCAAAAACCACCGTTCTATTTTGAACAAAGTTTTTATAATTTTAAGAACCACGCTTTTATAATTTTAAAATCCACACTCTGTTACCATTCTGAAATCGCACAGCCGTCGGAGGATTTGATAAAACGAGAAATCATTATTAATGATTTTGAAATAATATTTTGAACAATTAATTTACACAAATAATTCTCCATGGGCTGTGGACAGTGGGTTCAAATAAATTTTATGCCTATATATATAATAGAAATACTAAAATAGTCGTATTCCTGTTGGGAGTCGTCATTAGGATTAGAGGTTACCTCACTGTTACTTGCGGGAAGATAGCATGCCGAGGTATGTTCTCCTTTGTTCACTAGGAAGTTGTGTCCTCTCTCGACTACACTTTTATAGGACTCTCACTAGACGACTCACGTTTGGTTTTATTTCAAAACTTTACCGGAAAAATCAAATTTTCCCGCACAGCTGTATAACAGTCGGTCAGCTCTTGTAGCAACGATTGGAACTGTTTACTGGTTATCCATAATATAAAGAAAATAACGTTACATAGTTTAACCCACTCCTTGATATGGTAAACATAAATACTTTCTTTCTAGACGTGTTTGGTAGTGCACTTACGTTTTCTGCAGAATAACACGTTTGTTGTTTTCTCTAATAATTCATAAACTATAACACAACCAACACCAAATTTATAATTCTTCCGTGTCACTTAATATTTTGCTCGAAATCTTTGGTCGTCGTTACTTCGTTTTTAAATAAAAGATTATATCTTCTTTTATACGTCTGATTACTTTGTGTGAGAATTAGGACCTGTAAACTGTGATTGCTATTTTGTTTCAGTGCTAAGGAGAAAAGACAAGTTGTGGATTAGAACAGTACACTCCAAATAGCTATCGGTGTATATATATATATATATATATATATATATATATATATATATATATGTTGAAAACAAATACGAAAGACAATTCTATACGACTCATTTAATGGAACAAGACGAAATTTATTTATATTTTAATTATCAAAGCTACATGCAGCAAGCTCTAGATAATCACCTTTATTAGTAGAATGCTTTTAAGTACTTCAAGTTTTAAGTTTCTATATTGACAAAAAGATTGTGTTCTCGTTGTTGTAAGTTTTTATATAAAGTGAACAAACACAGACACAGACACACACACACACACACACACACACACACACACACACACACACACACACACACACACACACACACACACACACACACACACACACACACACACACACACACACACACACACACACACACACACACACACACACACACACACACACACACACACACACACACACACACACACACACACACACACACACACACACACACACACACACACACACACACACACACACACACACACACACACACACATACACACTGCAACGTCCCCCCCGCTCTACTTTTTGTTGGCACAATTACATATATATATATATATATATATATATATATTTCTTATATATTTGTATATCTGCTGCTCACACCGTTTTGTGTACCGTGTTAAGATCCCTAAATTTTGCTTGTGTTCCCGCGTAACGGACCACGCCTAAATGCAAGCATATTCCCGCTGACTTCTACCTTAATGTTTGTATGACCTCCCCTAAGATGGTTGGCAAGTTTGTTGGGTCTGTATATAATCACACATGTCAGTAAAATAGTCAGCTGGAAAGAAACAACATTTATATGAACACACATAATTTTCAAAGAATCTTACCACTTCATGAGTTCTGCAGGCACAGCAAAGGGACGTGCAAAATATGATCATGTTTAAGATACCTTTTTTAAAACTCTCCTGTGTTCTTTAAACATGATCTGCCAGTAGACATCGTCTCTGGGCTTCAATACAAAAAAAACGACTAATTTTTAGAATAGCTCAATAAAATTGTTCTCACGTGAGAACTCGTTTGAAGAAACGTTAGATTCTGAATTTTATATATTTATTAATTAATGAAATTTAATTAAAAATGTACTTTGATTTTATACTCATTATTTATCAGTTGGAAAAAAGTAGAGGTTTTTATTAGTTGTTCAACACAGGATAAATTCAAATACTGTAAGTATTTATAATGCATTTAATTACTGATTTTAAACTAAAATAATTTTCTTTACAAATAAAACATATTTAGATCTTTCTTTATCTGCACAAATTATTATTAAATCTATTTTTCACATACTTAAATCCTACATTTCATATACAATTCATTAATTACATTTACACATTTTTAAACAAAATTATTTGCAAATTTGACATGATAAAAAATTGTATCTTCTTATTTCAAAAATGAATTGGTAAATTCACATTTTATTATAAATAATTTTAAAATTTATATGATTCAATAAAACTGGCCTTTTTGAAAATGATTGGCTTATGGCCAAAACCACTTTGTAAATTTAATATTTATTATTCATTATTTAAACATTTTTGTTATACTAATTAATTTTACTACCTTTAAGATTTAGTTAATTTTTCAACATAGAGTGAAGTCATTGTTTAAGTTTAATTGATAATTTGAATTAAATAAATTTAACTGGCTAAATTTGACGTTAATTTGTATTTAATAGACAAAACGACTTCTAGAGTCCTCTCGTCTGGATTCCCAGGTCCCTGGACATCGCAAGTTGCCATCCCAGGTCAGTCGATGCAAGTCCTTCTCCATTTTCATGTCCCGGAGGCTGAGTCTGAAGCCCTGGTCCATGGATGGAAGTAGACAGCGGAAACATGGTGGTTTTGCTCCATCTGGCCTTATGGTGGTTCTAGGCGCGATCCGGCATTAAGGCCGTTAGAACCTCGTATTAAACATTTGTACAGACTGCCTTACAGGTCCCTACGTTCCTGTATTTATTGCGGCTATGTAACCCTTCCCCCCTCCTCTAAGCCTGTCGCTATCTCCGTGCTTCTTTTCTTGTATGGGCGGGTTGAACAACGTATTCATGTCGATTCAACCTGCATAATTTTGTTATCTGTTTTAGAACACTGTACAATGTCTATTAATTTAAAATGGCTATAACTTTTTTGTTTTTTGAGTTTTTTAATTGCTTTATGTAATTTTTTCTATAACATCAATGACCTTATAAATAGTTTGGTACCTTGATCTCACTTGAATTTGTTCATAAATTAATTTGTCTTTAACTTTAAAGTGCAATACTTATAAACATATGGTCGTTTGTAGCACATATGATTTAATTTTGTAAAAATATTTTATTAGATAATTATTTTCTTGAAGATGCTGGTACTATTTTATCGGCGAAAAGCTTTGAATAAATATATTCATTAAAAGTATTTTTGTTTTTGAAATATTTTAAATTTATTAACTATATTACAAGAACAAATATCACCATATTTAATATATATATATATATATATATATATATTTATACAAGGTTGTTTGTAGTAAATAAGTCTTAATTTTTGTAAAAATATTGGGTTACGTATTTTTCCTGAAGATACTGGTACTGTTTTATCGGCGAAAACCTTTGAATAATATATGTATTAAATGTACTATTGTTTTTTAAATTATTTTCGTTTAATAACTATATTACAAGAAAACATATCACCATATTTAATGTGTGTGTGTGTCTGTGTGTGTGTGTGTGTGTGTGTGTGTGTGTGTGTGTGTGTGTGTGTGTGTGTGTGTGTGTGTGTGTGTGTGTGTGTGTGTGTGAGTGGGTGTGTGTGTGTGTGTGTGTGTGTGTATGTGTGTGTGTGTGTGGCAATACGTTTTTATTTAATATAGTTAATGAATAAAAATATTTCAAATACAAAAAAAAGCATGTTAATCTCGTGCGCCTGGTGAAGAATAAGTTAGCCTAATTTTAGCATTTTCTTTTTATCAGTGAGTGCTAAATTGTTCTAAACTATATAGTTTAAAGGTAAATACAATAACCAGTATATTAAAAGCTATGTAGTCAATGAGAATATGATTTGAGTGGGATAATTTGTTATTTTCCTTTAATTGTATATTATCGCCTATGTGCATAAATAATAATGATAATAATAATAATATATTTACACATAACACATGGTATTTGGGCGAAGTTACCTGATAAGTATACAAGGCTGCTTGAATGGAAGATACGTATTATATAAAGAAGTTAGGTTAGGTTAGGTCATAGAAGGGAGTAGTATACACATCATCTTCACTTGACGTCATTTCACTGGCATTTTTATTCTGGTAAAGTTGCTAACATTATTTTAACATTCGTTGTATGGGCTACTCTTATCGAAACGTTAAGGTTTCAATATATTTTGCATCGACGGATAGGATTGGTATTACAAATACACAAAACCTTATGCCGTAGCATTTTCTGTTTCCTTCGTTAATTAATTCACTAATACACGCGTTTTCCCTTTTAGTATGTAATAATTACGAAATCGACAGAGAATATGATCTGTACTGATAGTCTTCTACTTCGATAAAACATTGATCTCAAATACTTGTAGTTTGATACTGTTTGTTAATTTGATACCAAACAAACTGTAAAATAATACCGTAGTGCCACGCCCGCAATTCTATTGTGTTGTAATTTCGTTCTGTCATTCGGGGAGTGTCCTGTCAAGTGATAGTTTTATTATCTTTATAGTTGTTTTAAAAGTGACTTTTCGCAACTCGAACTATTGCATGTGACAAGCGGTGAACCAAAGTTCAAAAGTTTGTACTTTTCAACAGAAACTTGCTTTACTTGGCAGTCATTTAAACTACTATACATTATAAATAAGCATAATTGTATTAATTTTACACTTTTTATCTTTGACTTGTTTCTAATTTTTTTTATCAACGGACAACGATACTCAGACATTTTTTCAACGATTATAAAGTGGTGAAAATAAAATTCACATTTTTAAATTTAAATAAATCCTTTATTCGATGTGTTCATCATAATTTCAGAATGATGGTGGTGGTGATGATGATGACGACGACAAAATTGATTGTAAATACAGAAAATGCTTTCAAACGTCACGAACAACAAGTATAATTCAATTGAAATACTTTCATATTTCCACTGTTATAATAAACATATTTATCACGTGGTATATAGAAATATATCACTAATGTATCTAGTAAGCATATGTCCTGTTACAAAAATTATCATTTCTTGCGTAAGTTTACATTAACCGAATTAGACGTGTGACCGCCATTTTGCTATGTCTGCCGTAAACACAAGTTTCTTGAGTCATACACACTTACTAGCTTAAGTAGGTAAAATTATCGGTTATAACCAAATCCATCCTATGCTCTTGATATATCGCAATGGGAAACCAATGAGTGATCTGTTTTATCAAGCAAGATACCGTTTCGAGTGCTTTTAAATGAGGTTTTGCTTGTAATACCATATTTACGGATTTTAGCACTATTTATGGTGGCAATATTTAAAGTAATTATTTTAAGGCAGAAAATAAAATAGGAGTAAACACAGTAAACCTTTACAAGAAATTGTTTTCGAAATAGAATATTGGTTTAATTTTTGATAAGGGTAACAAATAAACCAAAATTTAAAATAAGCCTTGATTTCTATAAACAATAATAATCAGACGTCAATGACTGTAGGGGTATAAATATAATAATAGGGTTAAAAAGTAATATCAAGATACAACTATTACGGTTACACGTGAGAGTAGGTGGGAGTTTTATCACAAAAAATAACCTATAAAACAGCACTACGTTTTGACCGGAACACAGTAAAAATAGCTGTGTAATTTTACATGCCAAAATAGCATAATGTATGATTTATAAATTAAGAAAATGTTCAATATTTTTTCGGGAGTGTTCCACACCCCTGACCTCTTGTGACGTGCCCCTCCAAAACATCGTACTGGCTAGACTACTGACATTACTTATATAAAAAAAAAAACTGTAAAAGGAAAGCATGATAAATATACAATTATATATCTCTTTTTGTAACGAATTTCAATTACCTAAATGACAGGGGAAAAGTTTTAAACGATAAATTTATATAGCTTATCCCAACACCCGAAATTACCTTTAAATATCGAATACGCGAAAGTCTGCAATATATATGATAACGTGCTGAGCAATACAATTTAGAAATATAATAAAATACAGAACTTGAGGCTACAAACTATATACCAATATTATTTAACGATTGCATTTCAGAAAACTTGATACCTGATACTTGATTTATACCTGGTTACCTTACACATATTTCCGAACTGAAATTATGAGGAACTGTGTTACTTAAACTTGGCTAATATATCTTTAATGGAATTATAGAGTTCAAAAATATGGAAAACATGCACTATAGTTACAAAAGTTACTTCACAAGTTCATTTAATCAATGAAATAAGAAAAATCTGAAGTGTTTAATAATGTATTTACATAAGGTAAACAATATTCTGAGTAACGTTGCGGGAGTGTTCATGCAATGATGGTGACCGCATTAATATGCAGTTCCTGTGGGATGACACTAGTCTTGTCTTGCTTGGTACAACTTGCTACAGCAAGCCGTTGTTACTCTAGTCGTTAACATCTGTTTCTACTAATCTTGCACTTCAGATAGGAACGTACGTAAAGGTCATAACTCCCCTAATAATAATAACTTGGAGGGTCTGAGGTATGGTTGTTAAGTATAGATAAATAACACCTCCTATGCCGCAAATAATTTGTATTTACGTTCTGGTGTACATTTCAATTATCTTCAGAAGAAATTACTGCAAGACTACCTCCTCTAACTTTAGTCACCCTATATTATTACAACACAGACGAAATAAAATGTGAGACGCCAGATTTATAGCAAACAAATTTACATAAGCATACGCATATAATAAATATATAAAACAACTGTGTCGTCATGTTTATTATAAATAAATAAAACCTCTATACCATAAATGAATTTTTTCTTTTATTTAAAACCTTATGTACATTTCCATTGCATAACAATCATCCTCAGAGCTAATTTACAATAAAACATTATATATTTTTATTGTAAATTATGTCTGAGGATGATTTCTATGCAATCGAAATGTACATTAGTTCTTAAATAAAAGAAATAAGTCATTGTGGTATAGGGGTTTTATTTATTTACGATATACGCATATAATGGCGAAAACGTAATTAAATAAAAATAAATTAATTCATTTTGAGTGTTTTTTAATTCACTATTCATTTCCTTATTGAAATCCACAGTAAAAATGTACTACATTATGTTTAATCTACATAAATTAAATAAAATCAGCACAATGGTAATGTATATACGTTTATAAGTACAAGGCCAGTCATTATGTTTCTACAGTACCAAAGTGAGTATACGATTTTGTCCCACCATTATTCTCACCTCGCGAAACTATTGGGAGGCTTGACATACAATGCGCACGTCATATCTCATGAGGAATTAAAAACGCATTCGCCAATTCACATACCCTCGCCGATAACTTAGATCTAGAAAACATTGCTGTTGTAGGTAGCCTTACTATTGATTATTACAAAAATCTTTTCCTAAACACACAGCTTGGATTTACTGTGATTTGAATTATATTATGATGTCTTACCTATTTCAAATAGATGGCTGAGTCTTGACAAGAAACCAACTCTAAAAGTAGCAGAATCGACAAAAATATAAGTGAAACATAAGATTTTACATGTAGGCTATTTAAATAGTGGGGAAGAACGATAGCTTACCAAGAAATAGCTTGTCTTTACACATCTTCAACTTAATAATAATAATAGTAAATAAAATATTATTTATTAAGTTAATAATTAAAACTATTTTTTTATTTGGATATCTTTAAAACAATATTTTAAGTAAACGAAATTGTAATATATACTTGAATGTGTAACAAAATGGGGAAACAACATATACTACCAATACTTGGACAGACTAATTAAATTAATGGAGTTGAAACTGAAATTATTGCCTATTCTATTCTTCCTCGGCCAATCTCGTACCGTCGGGTTTGGAATCATAATAACTATAAAAACTTCAGCTATTTCACATTTCTCAGCCAGGAAACTTTCTTATATCAAATATTTTTCATTATATTTTTCAAATATTTGTAGCATTAGTAGTAAGTTTTTTCATTTCTCATTTACGATCCGTATTCAGTAGTTTTATGTGTTTTTAGGTTTTATTCATTCATAATATTTTCTCATTTTAACATATTCATTTTGCTATTATTTTTGGTATGAAACATTCTAAAGTCTAATACAGCAAAATTATTTTTCTCTTCACTGACGTTTAACACTGAAGCGGTCACGCGTAAATACGAGAGTCGTAAGTAATGTGACAGGTCGCGCAGATACTATATTATTCCACTGTGAATAGCTGTTAAAAAATAAATATTGTTTAGAAATATCCTTAAATCCTTTTAGGGTGTTTAAGGGGTTGTATAAAAAACAAATGTGGTTAAAAAGATTTTACATTGTTATGAAAAACATATAACTAAGTTAGGTCATGTGTTAGGTCAACCTAACACAGTTTAATTGTCACTTTAGGTTTCGGCAAACCAGCGTCGTATTTGTTTAAGCTCTGGCTCAGCGATTGTTTACAGATAAGTGTGTTACTAATTTAAATATTGTTTTCAAACAAAAATAACAAAATATCTGTTTAAAATGCAAAATATTTAAACTACCTCATGTGTAGGAAAAATATCACAAGTGCTCGCGTGGTTTGCTACTGTGATCTAGGTGTATTAAATATATACAACAACAAAAATAATAATATCAGGCTAACCTACAGCTCTGCTACTTGCCTGGTAACAGTGAGAATGTGTGTGTGAAAGGCAGACTTCTGCTCAAGGTCACAAGTCTGACGAACCCACAATAGTACAGAACAATTTTCCCCTGGATTACAATTGTAATCCGCGTAGCCACTGCAGTATTAAGGCGAACCTATTTTATACTATTATTATAAATAATTGCAGAAAATGGCAAAATATATAAATCAGAATAGAATGTAATTCTCTGTTACTCGAATGTTTATAGATACAACACACTAACTTTCTAATTATTATTGACGGAATATCAATGAATATTGTATTTAAAAATTTTCTACAGCTTACAGTGCTTTGTAATCAAATACTCAGATTTGATTTTAGGTAAAATTTACCATGCCAGACTCAACTTTACTTATCGGGTAGACAGTTGAGTTAGCTTTTCCTTGCGGTTCAAGGTAGGTATATTTTAGGCAAGATACCCTGCTTTCTCGTTTGACCAGCTTCTCTCTATTGCCAGAATTAGAACTTTCACTTAGTCTCACATGCGTTCACCGAACAATATGTTCACCTCCGGATATAAATCATTCTTTTAACAATGAGGTTCGATACGCAAAACTCGGGATAAAATGATTTTTTCTATATCACCCGCACTTAGCACAGCCTATATTCCAAAGCACATCATAGAAGCTACTCGCCATAAAACAACATACAAATTAAAAAAAAAAATACACGATACAAACAAAAATGATTATATAATAGGGCAAAAATACAGGAAACCAAGAGAAATATTTAAAATGAGATATGAGGTTAAACAATTTTTAAAATTATGAACTCTCTAACGTTTAGAAGTCAGGATATGTCCCTAAGGACTTGACGTCAACCCTAATTCACAACTTCACAAGAAATGCGACAAACCAAATTGAAATGTTGCATTTTTTTATCTTGCGCATTTTAGGAATGTACACCACTTTCGAAATTTCCCCTGATTACAACGTAAATGAATATCTACCTTGAATTAAAATAAAGTAAATTAAAGAAATTTAGAAGAAAGATATTTTTGGAACCAACTTGAAATGTTTTTACCAAAATAAATCACGCTAAGCCGATACCTTAGAAATCCGTATCCAAAAACTTTCTTTTTTAAACACTGGAATGAAACAATTATTCAAAAATATTTGTGCCCGAAAGTAACAGAAAGCTTTAGAACATCAATAGACCTCAGTTTGTAAGAGTATATAAAAAGAACCATTTAGACCCAAGTGTGGTTTAAGTGAAATCCAGTTAACATCTAATGGCCAAAGTAATGCTCTTAACTGCAGCTGACTGTAAAACGTAATCAAACCGAAAGAGAATTTTAACGCGCAGAGATTCGCCTACGTCTATATAATGTAAATGGTGGTTTTTAAATAAAGAAGTACATTTGTGTTATTTTTGGAGATAGCACTTTTTCAAAATAAGTTGTATTGAATATTTTTAAAGAACGGATTTAGTAACATTCTAACTGAAGCTCTAACAATTGTACTTTTTCTTTTCTTTCTTCTTTTAGAGTTTTCCTCCCAATTACTTGATTATTATGTCTTGAAATTACTTGTTACTATCTGAATTTATTTATATGCCTATTATGATAACAAAGTTATCACTTTTATAGAAAACGTTAGTTAACCTTATATTGGTATTTTATGTGAAATATTTTATACCAACGATTTAGTAACATATTTCAAGTTTAGTGGGATATTTTTGGTTTAGCAACGAAGATTGTTTGTTTCGATTATATAATTTGCCTACGTCTTATCATCGTTTCTAATAAATTTTAAATTTATTCATTTGATGAATGATTGAATGAACGTTTTTAAGATATTAACTGTGAGTTTATTGTACCACAGTTTAAGAATTTTCTTGATCTGGGAAAGACATGTTCAACGACGCCGACGGTCTGAATATAGTATCGTCAACGATAGGCTGAAGATGGCATGATCAACGATCGTCTAAATAAAGTATTTTCAACGATGTTTAGAAGATTGCACGGTCAACGATGGTTTGAATTTCCCAAGGTCAATGGCCATCTGAAGATGACATGAACAAGGATGGCCCTAAGATGACATACAAACGATCATCATAAAATAACATGGTCAACGATAGTTTCAATTAGGATGGTCAACGATGGTCTGAGGATGGCATAAATGATTGCCAACTATGACTTGATTAGGACCAGTCAATGATGTACTGAAGATGCCATAGTTAAAAAACTTCTCGAAATAGCATAGTCAACAATGGTTTAAATTTCGCACAGTTAGCAATGGTTAGAAGATGCCATGGTAAACGATGACCAGAGGATGTCATAGTTAACGACCGTTTGAAGGTCAACGAAGGTCTGAAAATGTCATGATCAACGATATTCAAAAGACAGAAAGACCAACTTTAGATAATGTACAAATGGATGAAAGCCTATTTAGAGAAAATATAATTAATTTGGTTCTATTGTGATCGTGTCTATGATTTAATTTTATTAGTTTGCCTGAATTCCTTGTAGAACTTTATTTTTAAAATGATGGACTTGGAAAATACGAGTTTGTTATAATTGTACCAGTTTGTCTAATTACTAATAAAGAATATTATTTGTTACATAATTAATTATACAGGTATATGATGGCCTCTTTTATTACATGTTTGTTAATAATTTATTTCTCACAATTGAAATGAAATATAAAGAGCACACCCGATTAATAACTTATGTCACCAAAGTGAGAATGTGAAACCTTCAACTCTAGGGAAATCTACCCGTTGTTTACGAACACTTAACTTTTATAAAAGCAAACATTTTAGCAAGTTAATATTCCTGAACATACAACTTAGAAGGGTGAGCTTGTTGGTGGATAAAATGTTATATAATAATAAAACTTACATGGTCTTATATGCCTTAAGGAAGATTAAAATTCAGTCACTTTGACGACTTATGCATGTTATTATTATATTACGGCTCAAAACAAACCTGAGGATGATGTATGAAATTGGTTTTCTTTCACTTAGACTAGCTATTTTATGTAATCAATATACATGCAGGTAAAATATGTTAAACTGTTGTAAATTTTTAAATGAATTTAAATGAAAATAGAAACATTCAAATGAATATAACCTTGATTATTTGGTGTTAGCCATTGAATATCTATTCCGTTTTTCAATTTATTATTACCTGATATTGCAATTATTTAAAATAAACATGAAATACTCTGATAATTTACAATCAGAATACACAATAATTTTACAATACAATAATTTATTTTCAGTAGATATTATTAGTATGTAGGCACTATTAAAATCGTAAAATAATATTTTCTTTCAGTTCTCTTTTTCAAACAATTTGAATTACTGAAACATTGATTTTATAACTATACAACGTTGAATTACAGTAAATTATTCAGACATTTGAAGAGTACAAAAGGGGAGAGCTCTTGAATCATTTTATTTGCTCTAGTAGCTGCACTAGTTTAGCTGATAGTTCATCTTTAGAGACCGTCGTGGTACCACTTACCGGCTTCCGTAGATTCTGAACTGGTAACGGGCTGTGTAATCGCTGTGATTATGCATCTGAGTTGCCCATTGGGGGCTCCTAGGGTTAACACAATGCTAACCTAAGGCACCTATGTGGAGATAATGTACCATTGACATTTATGTAACAGTTAATAAAATTGTTCCAGGCTCATCATGGAATTTACGCCCTGAATTAGGTGTAATGAACAAGGAAAAGAAGTAGATTTGAAATGTTATCGCTATCATCCCACTTTGTGGATACTGCTCATCTTTGGAAGAGACACGTAGAACCAGAGCTTAAAAACACTTTCAGCAGTATCACAGGTTCGAGCCTTAGCATCACAAGACAGGAGTAATGAAAGAGTCATTAGTTGTTGACAGAATTATTCCAAGTTTTCAATGCAAATTATGAACTTTAAATCTATACGGAACATATTTTTAATTGATTTCAGGTATGGTTTTAAAAAATTGTTTTTTACATGATATATTTTTGTTCACTGTAGAAAATCAATTATTAAGATGATTACCAACTTTCGAATATATTTTCTCTTTCATGAGTCAAGCTTTTTTAGGGGTAGTTTTGGATGATGCTGAAGGTCATCGCGCACCCGATCCCAGCCTTAGGGGTGGTTTTGACCACGTTTAGAGGGGTAGGGGGTAGTTTTTCGAAAAAATTTAAGTCCAACCCACCAACCTAAGCTAGCCAAAATGGATCGAACCTAACCTAAGTGTCGGGGGTGACCTTAGCTACCTTCAGGACCTTCCCCGCCGGATGCTCCGGGGGTAGATTGGAGGTGTTCCAGATAAAATTTTGGAAAATCTGCCTTGTCCGATAGGGTGCGTAACCAAGGACTGAGGGGTAGTTTTGGATGATGCAGGCGGACGTCCCGGCCTTGATCCTAGCCTCGGGGGAGGTTTCGAAAACGTTTAGAGGGGTAGGGGGTAGTTTTTCGAAAAAGATAAATTCTAACCCACTGACCTAAGCTAGCCAAAATGGATCCAACCCAACCAACCCCTAGTAGGAGGGTGACCTTAGCTACGTTCAGGACCTCCCCAGGGAGAGGATGATACGGATGAAGGAGGCTCTGAATGGCCTTGATCCTAGTAGGGCGAGCCTGACTACGTCTAGAGGTAGTTTATGGAAACTCTAATAGGCGTAACAACCAAGGACAGCCACGTTCAGGACCCGCCCCGGAGGTAGCTACAGGCGAGGGGTTAAATTGTGGAAAGATTTTATATATATGACGATGTATCAGCGTTCGAATGACTCTAGGTAGTAGGCCCACCGCTATAATGATATGGCCGATACGGGGCAAGGGGTTATGATTGCCAAACCCAAATTATCTATGCTACAAAATAATAAACATTGCGACAAAGCCCTATGTAGGAAGACGCCTGACCGTGTGCCAGACGTGTACAGACAGCGATAACGCAATATCTTAAAACCGCAATGACAACCGGTGACCGCGCCTAAAACCCGCACGGCTGCGTCGTTTTGATTACTGTATCGATCTACTGTGTACTGCCGGAACACCAAGGCATACATATATAATAAAAAATCAGCTATGTATACATCCTACAGCCAGGAATGTGTTTAGATATAATCGTAATAGGTATACATAAATGTAGGCTGTTATAGTTTAAGTAAACAGGTAGCCTTTTATGGATATATTCTATAATTGTAAATAGGTTTAGATAAAAAGGTCTATGGAGAAACACATAACATGAATAAATATATGCTATAAAACGAACCTAACTATCTATTCAATAGAGTGTTTTAGCAATATAAGAGCAGTATAAACATATAATATTGGATAAGGCCAATGATATAAGGATCAGAAAAGGGCAGGTATATGAAATAATATACACAATAAGGGTATTCAGCATGACGATTTATTAAACTAACATATAACAATAATTTTACAGTGCATAGATATAAATTGTTCTTAATATTACATATATAATTTAAATGTATCGATGATCCGAGATCTGCAATGTGGGCAGCGATTACATCTAGAGAGACAGGTTAAGCAAAAGACGTGTCCGCATGGTGTGGCAACGGCGTTGCGAGGGTTCTCACAACATATAATGCATAAGCCAAACTCCGCCGGTCGTGGCTGAAGGCAAAAAAGTCAATCAGTAACAACTGTATATACATATACAAATCCAGTAAGAAACAATATGATTAGTAAATCGGTCCAGATAGCCTGAAAGAAAAGCCAATTGAAATAATATGAAAGTCCACCTACATTATTGGTACGTTGGACAGTGTGGTCTCCCCGACACCACAATATCCTCTAGGAACCGTCTCGTCATGCCCCAAACGTTATACGCAAAGGTCCGGCTTGTCTTGTAGTAAGATTTTGAGGCAGCCGTCCGCAGATCCCTAATTGCCAGCTGGAGCTGCATTAAAGTGTAATCCAGCGTCTGTATGCATGTGTGGGGTGAAGGCGGGTTCCTCGGTGGACGAGAAACCATTAGGAAATCGTGCAGGCGAAACGAAAACGAATCATCACAACTATAGCATGGTCTATGATCTTCCTCATCGCTGTCCGTATCAATTCCAGGCGGTTGGGAAGGTAAATCTCCTGGAGACGAGCCCATAGGTAGTAGTAGAGGCGAATAGGATAGTGAAGAATCTGAAAGCGCAGTGTACGCCTGCAAAAAATGAAAAAGAATCTATTGAAAAGACAACTAGAAAAAGACCCAACATTAACACATAATAACTCGTATCCAAAATAAGCTTCAATTTAAAATATATATTAAACGCTAATGAAAATAAAACTACCATTCACTCAATATATTCTATGATCTAGGCTTCAGATAATTTGAAAAAGAAATGACGCTACCTCATGTCCACAATATATATTAAACGCCAGTGAAAATAGACTACCACTCATTCTATATACTGTGTGATGTAAGGCCTTACAAAAATTGAAAAAGACTTAACATTAACATATAATATCTCGTATCCAAAAAATATATATTAAACGCTAATGAAAATAAACTACCAATCATTCAATATAATCTATGATCTAGGCTTCAGATAATTCGAAAAATGAAGTTTGAAAATATTCTCTCCTATAAATAAACACCTATTGTGTCATCTAGACTTAACCTAATTTGAAAAAAGACTAGTTACTTAAAATGCGAGTGTTTATAGGTTGTCGTGACGTAGACGCCATCTCTCGTGAATGTATGACCTGCAGATTAACGGATCACAATAGTTGATCAAAGTATAGCTCTCCTCCTGGGTTGATTGCAGAAAGTCTTCAAAACTAAATAACGGGCTTAAACAGATATCGCACCAGTTATCAGAGTCTCCAAAAAATTCGAAGCCGTCCACTTCGGCTATAGAGTATGTGTAACCGGCACTTTTGATGTCGAAACTATCTGCCCGACGGAGCACAAAGTTACTCAAACATTCTCGGCAAATATTATTAGACAGACCTGTGTAGTGAAATCTAATAAATTTGACAAATGTCCTCTCGTAGGCATACATAGTTACAGCGCCACGGTGGTTCTTCAACCACAACAATACTGAAAAGTCTAAATTATTGAAATCTATAGATAAAGATTCAGATGTACCACAGGGCTTCATCAATACATAGTCTTTAAAAGATTTTATCAACGCTTGCTTTACAGATACAGGTAAGTCCAAACTGTCTATATCATTTCTGTTCTGTACGCATGCGCAGACCTCAATAGCGCATAGATTAAACAAAGATAGAGACACTGTAAAATTAAAAAAAAAGAAACATGCTGAAACGTTTTAATGAATAATATTACTCTGTAATGGCCAAATTCACAGTCTGGCCGACATGTTTGATAACAGTTAAAGATTTGCCTAAAATAGAGCTCAAATCTTCCACAGTCAACGCCGTAGCGTAACGATTTGGAAGAAAGACAGCGCGTCTGTCTTCATCATCTACCTGTAAGTCTACAAGTACGGTGTTACCATACTTTGCTTCGACAAAACGCGCATTTACAATTCTATATGCCGTGCCTATCTTTAGCCCACGTATAGGCATAGAATCTACAGAATTTAAAGCTGAAAACTTTGCCGACACTGATGATGACATTTTTACTACTTACTGGCAAACACACACACAGATCACTTGAAACACAGACTATGCAAAAACACTATATCTCCACCTGTATATAATGTTTTATACATAGCTGTGGAAGAGTCCATTTGAGAGGTGAGTGGACGAGTCCAAGCAAGTTGGACTGATCCATAATTACGTCACAACTACGACTGTTGATTACAACAAGGCGGGCGATACCGTATGTAGAGGTAAACACATCGTATTCGATGAGAAGTTTAAATACAAGTTAACACATAATATAAAATGCACGGTTTGACTAGGGTTTAACAAACAGTATCCGATGAGTAGATTGGCTATGGTTTATCTCGTAGTATCCGAGAGGTAGGCCTTAGGTAAAAGTCGTGCTCCACGCCAGGTAAAGCCAACCCGAAGCCATGCCCTAGGTAAAAGCAAGACTCCAGGTAAAGCCGACCTAGAATGGTCAGCTACCAAAGCATACCCTAACACAATAGTATACATCCTGTATTAAACCATTATGTATGTTACGCAACAAGCTAGTAAGCAAGGACACCTACATTCTCTCTCTGTATTAATCCAATATCTATGTTACCCTATATTAGCCTACAGATTGTGTTTAGCCAATGTGCACGTGAACCTGTATTAAGTATATATGGGTAATTATGTCAACTATACTTACTTTAGCACTAGTCCATCTATCACGGAAAGGAGAAACAAGGCTCTTGCCGGGCATAATGGAAGATATATACAAAGCTGAAAGAGTTCAACATGCCTCTGTGGTAACCCTTATCAACCATGACGTAATCAACCCCTAACCAACAATATAAGTACGGACAGCACAGACCCAAGTCCTCAGACAACACCATGGTAGGCGTCTACTACTGGACAGATACTCTCACAATCGAGAAGAAAGCCTTCCCCAAACTATCACTATATCGTCGTAGATTACGTTCGTTTCGCACCTGGAAAGGGGTGTGAAATGATACTGTCAACCCCGTACGTCTCAGCAAAGCAGGATTCTTTTACACAGGCCAAGAAGATCAAACATTGTGCTTTACATGCGCCGGAGGCCTTGAAGATTGGACAACGAATGATGATCCGTTACAGGAACACGCAAAGTGGTTTCCTAAATGTAAATACGTAGTGGGTATAAGTGCTAAACAGGCCCAGATGCGGGAAGACATCTGTACAACAGACGATGAAGACTACTCGGACGATGATGGTGTAATCAATCAGGATGATCGGACGCTGTGCAAGATTTGTTGTATCGAAGAAATACAGGTTGCCCTTTTACCGTGCGGACACCTGTTTGCCTGTCTGGGGTGTGCATTGAACCTTCAAGAGTGTGGCATATGCAGAGTGCGGACATCCGCTACGATAAGAGTATATCTATCGTAGCTAAGCCTAATGTAATTACCACTATCTGATCAATAAAATGATTATGTTTACATGTGTTTGTACTTATTGTCCAAGAAAAACAAAACTCCTTTAATAAAACAAACTATATAGGTAGGTCAACAAGGGATAAGGTAATAAGTACTAGTGTTTTGATAATAGAAAGGTATAATTACAATATGATTTGAACAATAAACAAAATAAAACATTCAATGTTAAATCTAATTACAATTGCTTTACACACAATACCGTTACAATCAGCTTGACAGGTGGCAACCCGCATGAGACATATTACTAGATATATAGGTAATTAATACATCAACTCAGCCTCTAGACAGGCTTAACACTAGCTTAGACAATGTTTCTGTAAAGTGTATAATTTAGGCTAAATTTAACTCCTGTCCTAGTTCTAATGCTAAATCTAACAAAAATATAAACTGAATAGGGCAAAACACAGCAAAGTCATTGATAGTATTTCCATGTGTTTGCCTGTAAAATTATAAATCTGTATGGATTACATTATAGGCAATTTAACAGTTTTCTCAAACAAATGATTACAACTATAAAAAAATATACTGATCAAAGCGCCATCTTGGCGTGTTTGAAAAGTAACACAAAGGTGTTGTTTATACTCTGTTCACACAAATATCCCCCGAAGGGGAAAAGGAGAGGCCCCGCCTACTCCATCGTGACATCCTCCAAAACGATGCCTCCGTACGACCCCTTGCTTGACAAGTACATTCATCCATACGGCCACTCCTTACAGGCTCTCATCCATCTCATTCACATCACCCGTCAAGCAGGGGGTCAAATTACTTTTCAAAAAATCTACATTCGTCAGCTATTCATTTTGTTTACTAATTCGAGGAATTTTGTAGCCATAAGTTGGTGTTCATTGTGCATATATTTATGGTTAATCTGAATATTTATAGAAAACATAGCTAATCATTGTGCATATATTTATGGTTAATCTGAATATTTATAGAAAACGATACATAGCTAATCTAGCGTCTGTTAAGCAGACTATTTATACAAGACAGTAATCATTGTGTATAAATAATACCTATATATAATCTAGCTTTTGTTAGGCTGAATTACAATACAAAGCTAATCAATATGTTTATCTAACCACTTTACAGATTTAATACTTATTAATCTAACGTTTGTCAAGTTGAATATTTACAGTGCATAGCTATTCGCTCATGCGAGGACGTTTGTAACCGTAAGGCAGTGTATTGTATCCGTCGTCCTCGTCCAATTTCCTCTTTGCACCCGTTAACCTGAAGATTTTACTTTCAGACGTCGTGATGACGTCACGATCCTCTGTGCGCCGTATCCTATCACTGGTGGTTACGATAGGATCACTACCCTCCAAAACCATCCGTTTCATCGACTCAAAATTGACCGAGGCTGAAGTGCCAAGATTCAGAGTCAACCCTTTGACCTTGCACACGGTCACGTGTTTGTTTTTATTTGTAGACCATACTTTGTAGGCGTAGACTTTAGGACCTCCAGAGACGAATTCGGTGATGTAGGAACCCTGGCCGTATTCCAAGAGCTCGTCTGTCATCTGGCCTAAATAATCTCCAGTCACTACTCTCGGCAAACCCTCCCTATGAAGGTATACCACGCTGTCGGTATCCTTGTAGATAGGTTGAGGGCCTAGAGCGTCCATATATTCGTACAGCTTTAGCCGGGCGTGGGCGGTGGTGTATACGGCCAGCACAACGTTGACAGTGGGTAGTATCTCGCAAACGTCATCCGAAAACTGCCAATTCACAACCAAAACGTCTTCGTTTACTTCCTGAATGTGGTTGACGTCAATGGAAGGGCTCTGCAGCATTTTAAACAATTCCTGAGGTTGCCTGATAATCGACGTTTTAGTCTGATTCTCCCTCTGTCCGAATTTTCCCCAAAACGAGTTCAACATCAGTTTGGCCAACGAGCGGGATCCTTCGTCTTTGGCGATCTTTGATTGATCCAAACGGACACCCTCGTTGATGTAATAATTCTCCACATACTTGGCCTTGTCCTCTTCGGTTTTGCACCAGTCGGGGTAGCCCGACGCTTCCTGTTTTATCTTTAGAAATTTATTGATAAAACCTTTAAACAGGCCGTCGTTCCCTGAAGCCATCTCGTACTGCCACATCTCGTGCATTTTCACAACAACATAGCCCTTCTCTACAGCCTTGCGTATCTCGTCCATAGTCCATGTGCCAGTCAGAGCGCGCTCGTCCTCCGTATGGTCGCATTCGTCGGGATTGAGAGTTTCGCCGCATGTCCGACATAGTACAAACATCAACTTATTATTCATCTTTAGCGGCAATACGGGGTGGTAGAGCGATGTAGGCGGCAGAATTGTGCACTTGAGCAACCCTTCGGCGCTCATCCCCAATTTCCTGCATTCTTCGTTGCCAACGGCCAACTTTGGGTGTCCAATCGGGTATATTCCGTACTTGCATACCCACGGGTAGAGCGAACACACGTCGGCGTACTGGATGGTTTCATCCTCTTTAGCGGCGCAGTAGGTCTTTATATTCCCCGCCCTGCCGCCGAAGAATGCGTGGCGGGGGTTGAGAGGCGCTGCGTTGAGGACTAGGTGGTTGTCGAGGTTATCCAAGGACTTGTCGTCTTTCTTCTGCTGCCTAAATACACACTCCCACATCTCGACGACTTTGTAGCCGGCCTGTGAGATTTTAGCGTTCTTGGCCTTTGTTCTTTCGAAGCGTGCGTTGTGCGTGTCCGCCGGATCGTCCTCCAGAGCAGCGTCACGTCCGTTGGGGAAACACTTGGGACAGCCGTGGAACCAACATCCTTGGAATTCGTACACGGTGTTTGTCTCCATGCACAGCCCGTCGACCTTTAGGCCTTCGACCTTCATCTCTCGGCCGTTACCCGCATGACATATTCGCAGGTTGCCTTCTGTTTCGAGCCACAACAACCATTGCATACGATTGTTTATCGGCCAGACGGTAGCCGGCTTTCGGAAGTATGGCTATGGTGTTTGGTTTTAGAAAGTTTCTTCTAAACGCCAGGTTACATGCGCTGGCGATAGTCACCGCCTCTAGAAACGGATCAACATTGCACTCTTGTAGGAAACAGGCCCTGAATTTCAGGCACGCCTGTGCCAAGATCTCCACGTCCGATAGGCAGTACTCGAGTATTTCCTTTTGAAAGTCAAAGACGTACTCGTTGCGCACCTGCTCGTCGTACCATCGTGAGAACTCTTCGTGATTCTTGTCAAACATAGAATCGGGACAATAGTACTCTTTGGCAGGCAAGGGGCCAACATAGGATTGGTTTGCCAGGGTGTTGAAGAGGTGCGGAAAATATCCCTTTTTCTTTTCCGGAGGGAGATCGAAGGCTTTAGGCAGTTTAGACAGAGCCATAGGCATGTAGTTGAGAGAGTCGATGAACTTTGTATTGTCAATCTCCATGAGGATGACCTTGGTGCCTCGCATAATTAGGTCAGGTGTGAATTGTGTCTCTTCTATTACGTACTTTAGGATAAATTGGAAGTCAAAGGCCTGGCCGTTGTGAGCGATTACAATCACCTTTTTGTACGCCTTTCGCACTTCCATTAGGTACGCCATGATCCCGTTGATGGGGTCCTCTCTGAACACTCGGGTTCTATCCGTGCACTGTAGGCAGGCACCTCCCCCGTTCATACACATCCAACAGTATTGCTGGGATACGCACAAGTTGACTCGATGCACACGAGCGTCGTTAATGACTTCGTCTTGTCGAGTTTCAAGATCAAAGAAGACAAACAGGAAGTTGGTTGATACAGGGCGACGTGTATCAATTCTCATGTAGCACAGATGGCCTGCAGGCATGTAATCCTTACACACTTTACAATAGTTCTCGCCACACACGTGAGGAGTTTTTCTACCCTTCTTTAGAATGTATCTATTACGGTCTAGGCACTTTCTTATAGCCCGGCATACGCTTTTCATGTGCGCCTTAAAACAGGCTCTATTTTGAAATTGTCTATTGCATTCGCCGCACATGATGCCGTCGTCTTCAAGCACACACAGCGGGGTCCTCTTGCAAGAGCTGCATTGGGCGGAGCATCTATGGCACATGCGATCATCGTATGGAACATGACACAATTCGCAATAGTAATTACAAGCGAACGCACTTGTCAGACTTGTAACAACGTTGAAGTGGTTGGCGTGATATAACAAGTTTAGCTTGTGCTTGGGGTTATGAACATCGCCTTCAAAGTAGATATCACGACCTTTGCTGCCGTAATTGTAGACGGTGATTTTATAATCGGCTAGTAAATCTTGAAACTGTTGCAACTCTCGAATGCCTGCACCGCCTTCTCCTATCTGCACCCCTGCGTCCGTCATTAGCCGGTTTGCTCTGTTGGTTTGACGTTTGCACCTGTCCCTACACACAAGCTTATACTCTGGGTCTCTTAACGCATGCGCTATAGCTACAACCAGCGCACGGGGTAAACAGAGGGTGTCTGTATTTTTTAATCGTAACAATTCCTCTTCTTTGGTGCGATTCTTCTTTGAAGTTATTATACAGTCCGGGTCTTACACGCCCACGCCCTCGCCCTATAGGTACTTTGACCTTGGTACAGGTGACTCTGAAGGTGTCGTCGGCTTTAAATGTATTAGCGTTACTCTGGATTATGGATCCAAGGATGTTAAACAAGGCGTCCACAGTTATCAAAGAGGCAGCTCTAAATGCAATATATCCAGGGGCGCGGTTTCGGAGATTTAAGCTCTGCATGGTGAAGCCCAATTGTATGTCTTCGGCGGCGTTGTTCTTCATAGTCTCTAGGATTTCCTCTAGACCTCGTCTGACCCACATCAGCTCGTTTACCGCAGCGGGTACGGGGTTAAAGTTGAATGTCACTCTAGTACCGTTCAAACGGAATTTTCGTACATATGTCTGGTCCGTCGATACAATACGAACAGCCATTTTACAGATACAAGTCACTACAATAGTTCTTAAATTAACACAGATATATTCAAATTGATTCTATGTGAAATAGTTTTGAGAAAATAACTAGAATAGATACTGGTTTGACACTGGTATATGTTATACAATTTAAAATTAAATCTAGTTGTTTGCTAATACTAACAATTGTATTTGCTAGATATTTATTAAAATATTGTGATTAATTTTTTTTCATAAATATTCAGATCAACAATGATATTAGATTATACAAATTATTCGACACAAAATGATTACAAGTCGCTCTGATTAGCGATTGCTTTAATATAGGCTACAGATTTCCCACGAGAACAAGTAACAATAGATAACTTACCAGAATGTTTCTTCTTCCAAAGCTGTGTAGCAAGTACTGTTTTTCGCGATGAGATTTATAATTCATAAACGCCTGCCCCTCCATACCAAATGGGATCGCCCGCCGAGATCAACAGAGATCGGTCCATCTCGAATGGACTCGTCCCCCCCTCTCGAATGGACTCTTCCACAGCTATTTGTTTACTATACTAGCATGCATAATAAATCGATACGGTAGTCGACCCAATTACAATAGCCTTGCTTCACAACAACAACACAGCTGTGCGGGTTATAGACCTGCGGTCACAAGGTTCTATGCGTTATCTCTACATGGTTGCACATGTAGGTTAGGCTTGTTCACTCAAGCGATAAGGCCTTGTTGCACTGTTTCACCTTTAGAGGTGGGCCATACTAGATACCTCTGTATGTTTTTAGATAATTTAATCTGCAGAGAGGGGTGCTGGCTAGTCAGGGATCGCATCCCTCTGTATTGTTTAGCATTACACCTGTGGCCCTCATTACCCTGGGTATACCGTTCATTTTAGGCTAGTGATTATAGTGTGGTTTGTATCACGTGTTTTGTTTTCACTACATTGGATCTTCTTTGGTGAGTTAATATTTTCATGACATTATTTCATACAATGATAGCCTTTCTAGTTTTTTCACCTTTGGAGGTGGGCCGTACTAGATACCTCTGTATGTTTTTAGATAATTTAATCTGTAGCGTGGGGAGCTGGCTCGTCAAGGATCGCAGCCAACTGCATTGTTTAGCATTACACCTGTGGCCCTCATTACCCTGGGTATACCGTTCATTTTAGGGTGGGCCTACTACCTAGTGTCATTCGAACGCTGATACATCGTCATATATATAAAATCTTTCCCTCGCCGGTAGCTACCTCCGGGGCGGGTCCTGAACGTGGCTGTCCTAGGTTGTTACGCCTATTATAGTTTCCAAAAACTACCTCTGGACGTAGTCAGGCTCGCCCTACTAGGATCAGGGCCATTCGGAGCCTCCCTCATCCGTATCATCCTCTCCCTGGGAAGGTCCTGAACGCAGCTGAAGTCACCCCCAACACAGCTTAGGTTAGGTTAGATGCAATTTGGCTAGCTTAGGTTGGTTGGTTAGAACTGATTCTTTTCGAAAAGCTACCCCCTAAACGTGGTCGAATCCACCCCCAAGGCTAGGATCAAGGCCGGGACGTCCGCCTGCATCTTCCAAAACTACCCCTCAGCAACTCGTAATAGACTCTAAACTCACCCTATCGGTCAAGAAACGTTTTTCCAAAATTTTATCGAAAACCTCCCCCACCCCCAATCTACCCCCGGAGCATCCGCCGGGGAAGGTCCTAAACGTAGCTGAGGTCACCCCCTATACGTAGGTTAGGTTGGATCCATTTTGGCTAGCTTAGGTTAGTAGGTTAGAAATAATTTTTTTCGAAAAGCTACCCCCACCCCCCTAAACGTGGTCGAAACCACCCCTAAGGCTACGTTCAAGGTCGCGATGACCTTCAGCATCATTCAAAACTACCCCTATAGTCCTAGGTTACGTAGCGGCCAAGTTAGGGGTGGGTGCGCCAATCTAAGGCAAGTTCTACTTCTGCTGGAGTACCTGCGTACGGAATACCGGCTAGCGTATACGACCGCCGAAGCCGTCAAAGTTCTAATGTAGATGTAAATGAACTGATTTCAGTCGCTTATTTAGAGATAAAATATTCTAACTTCCATTACGTCATTGCGGACAAAATGTGGATGTCTGCTTTATCTCGCGAGTATCATTAGTGTCTGCTGATCCTATCATCGTTGCATTACTTCTTAGAGAAGTGTTTCAGGTAAATTCCATAAATTAGGTCTTTATCTATATTGGAGTCTTTGAACGAGATTCACCTCTTAATACTTTCACCTTGCTACGGTATCAGTAGGTAAAAGAAAACTTGGTATTTATATACTTTGAGGAGTTACAGAAGCACATCTATTTTATCATTTAACATAACTCTAAACACTATTTCTCTTTCCAATAGGTGTATATATGTTTATTATAATTTTATATGCATACAAATATTAATATAAGCAAGCAAATCAAACATTTTGTCATTTTAGAACCCGACATAAAAAAATAGAAGATAAAACAAACTTAAATCTGCAATGGGTTATTGAATAAAGATATTTTGTAAAGGGCACAAACGTAACTAGGAGAGTGTTTTGTTATGATTTAGCAACTATAAAGGGGCAGGAGAAATCGTCAGATGTCTGACGATCTTCTTCAAAAAGTAAATAGTAATAATAATAAATAATATGTAGGGCAGTTTATATAAGTATTATATAAGTATAATAGTTATATAAGTATTATATAAGTATTATAGTTAGAAAATTCACTAACGTAAAAATTTCAATTTTGACTGGTAGAAGGCTATAACTCTTTAATTCAGTAGAATATTTAGCGGAAAGGGGAAGGACGCCCTACAGAGGCCTAAGAGGAGGGAAACCGAGGTAATCTTTCTTCGACCGAAAAGATGGTAAACGAAAAAGGTATACATTTTAAAGTGTTATTAAAAATAGTATCTTTGAGTCATAGATACTAGCTTCGATGTAACGTGCCAGAGAAGCGTAAGCATCAAGCTGAGGAGTAGGCATGAGGCTGGACGCACACTTGAAGGAATACAATTCACTGCACTTGAATAGAATTTTTAGTAAAACCAAAGACCCCTAATTCTTTAGTCAATACGAATATATTACGATAACGCATTCAATAAGTACAATAATAGATTCATTTAAATATAGGCAATAGTTAAATTGTAACAAAGAAAGGGCTCATTTAGTAATTATATCTCGATCATGCAGTTTCAAGAGTCAAGAGCTTATAAACGCCCTCAGAAATTTAGATATAGTGGAGGTAGAAAAAAATGTATTAAATATAAATCGTATATTGTTTAACTAAATAAGAGTTGTCGGTTTAAATAATAATAAGCCTAATATACCTAATGAAACCCTGTAATTATTTTCAACATCTTTTGATTTCTCTTGGTTGTTTCAATTTTCTATTTGAATTTTAATATTATTAATATGATTTTATTTATTTTATTTTATTTATTACAATTTTATTATAAATAATAATATGAATAACTATATATATATATATATATATATATATATATATATATATCGCAATATGTATTCCTGTGTATTAATAATAAAGAACTAAGTCTAACATCATATTAATATCATACTGATGATGTTGGTACTGTTAG
Organism: Prosapia bicincta; assembly: GCA_036971475.1. Classification (NCBI taxonomy): domain Eukaryota; kingdom Metazoa; phylum Arthropoda; class Insecta; order Hemiptera; family Cercopidae; genus Prosapia; species Prosapia bicincta. The sequence goes on along the minus strand of JBAIZL010000004.1, from coordinate 240,376,233 downwards.
CCAACGAAAAGCTTTGAATTGTAAATTCAATTATAATTCTTGTATTTGTATTTTGACTTAGTTCATTATATATATTTTTAACTTTGCAACTTTCAATACACTATAAAAAATCTCAAACTAATAACCAGACAAACTAAAAACAATGAGCATAACCAAGTATCAACCATATAAGCTACCAAGTAAGATTCTTGTTCAAACACTTACATTATTTAAAATAATATAATAAATAATTTATAAATTTCTGATGGTGAAGAAGTGATGTTTTGGCGCATACAATTATTTTGGTCCTTTCCATGAAACAACAAGGATTTTTCAAAAAGAAGTGAAGCAAACCCTCCATTTATTATTGCTACTATTAACGAAGGAATTCGGTTTATAAATCATTTACTGATGCAGTTATATATTTAAACGAATTTTATTGTACATTATAACAATAATATTTTTCTATGTTTTAAACTCAATAAGATCTATCAAAGTTTTCTGTACATTTTGAAAAGTTTAACTTTGAAGATCAAGAAGTTTTTTTCATTTCAGATGTTTGGGGTGTTCAGAAATGCTATAGATTACCTTATTTTCAGGTGTAACAAAAACATAGGTCGTTTTTTTAATTATAAAATAAATTATAAAGACTCAAAGTTGTTGTTTCATTATTTTTTCAAATCATAGTTTTTCAGGATAATTTTAGTTAACGAAATGAAGTTGTAATTAAAAAAGATAAGTATCTGTAAACAAAGTATACAATTTAAGTTTATTTTAAAAAATCAAGCTTTCCTGATTGGTCAGAAAGGGAAAGATTTTAAATACCAAGAGTTAAAGGAAGGAGTTGAAGTTAAATATAGAGCGAAATTAAAGTTAAAGAAAAGTTATTCGCAAATGCTTAAAATTCCATGAAAAACGTTGGCTTGAAAATGTTTTTGAATCAAGGGTTCTAGGATATCAGAATATGGAAAATATTTTTTTTCCTTGTACTTACATAGGCATTTTGTAACTCACCCTTATTAGTCGCCTATATATATATATATATATATATATATATATATATATATATATATATATATATGTGTGTGTGTATATATACATATAGATAATCGTATCCAGGTCCTTTAGATTATAAATATGCTGCTTACTTCTATAAAAAGGTATATCGAGAATATTTATTCTACGGGTGATTCATAATATTTTTCCTATTTTAATCTTAATTAGGAAAATTTCAATTTATTTCTCTAGTACTTTAAAGTTTTTTTTTATAAACATGTTATTGTTTAAAGTCAAGAAATATATTTAACTAAACATTGTTCAAGTTCATATAAGAACAAAAAATCAAGTTACTTTTCGTTAAATAAAAAGGTAGATTAAAATGTCTTAAATTAAAATTACCTACATTTTTCATTTTTTGCAGCAACTACATTTGTTTTATTTGCTAAATTAGAGCTAGCTATTGAGAACGCTTAACAGTGGTAAAAATTAAAACAGTTCACTCAAAATCTAACTACTAGTTTATTATTTTTAATAATATGTATGTTTATTATTAGTTTATTATAACATATAAAATAGTTTCGATGATCCCTTCCTAATTAGAACTAGTGATTGTATACTAGTCGTAGTAGCCAATCACAGATGAAGGCCACATCGTCGTCGAAACAAGTCAGTATGCTTAATTAAACTAGTGAATAGTGAAGTTTTGAGTACACTGTTTTAAGGTTTTCAGTAATATATATGCGTTTCGTATATTTCAAGATTATATTCAACTTTAAAAAAAATCCCTGTCTGAGCTGCTTCACAAAAAGCATCTCATGGTACCTGGTGGATGGGCTTTTTATATTTTTTACGGGGGATTTGTATATTCTTTAAGACGTTTATACGAAATATACTACGTGTGTATATATATATATATATATATATATATATACAGTGTATTGAACGGTTCAATTTCTTCTATAACTGTGATATATGTTACACAATATCAAGAGCACAGTGGTACAATATATTACAATAAAAATATTGAAAAGAACCCCAATACCACAAAAATAATCAAAATTAACAAATAAAACAAGTTACTTAAGATTAAACCCTTATGTACATTTCGATGACCATGTCATCATCATCAGAGGGTCTTGTTACAAAACACAATCTAGCACACAAGAAGTTACAAACTAGAATGATACCAATCGTTCTCCGTGGTCGCTATATATAGGCGTGAGGTAAGCTCCGCCCCCTCTCCGCCCTCGACCGACAAATAACGATCGGCCATCAGGAACCCAATAGGTTATGTCAAAAATTACATTATAATAATACATATGTAATAAAAACTACAGCAATAACAATTAATAAACTAAAAGTAATTAGATTAAAACATCGTAATTTGAAGAAAGCTATTTAAGTAAACTATATAATGGTGAGTAAGGAATAGGTCCTTTATCTGCATTCATTAATTTACAATTTGATTTGACTATAAAAACACGTTCATAACTATTAAGTAACTTTTTTGAGTTTATACAATTAGCTAAAATAACATTTTTATCTAAATCATGCTGATTACTAAGGACATGTTCTACTACACTTGATTTTTCTGGTCTTTCATATTTAATATGGGCAAGATGTTCTTTATATCTGGTTACAATTTTTCTTTTTGTTTGATTTATATACATCTCGTTACAAGTACTACAAATTATCTTATAAATACCTGATTTTTCCAACATTGGAATTTCATCTTTCGGGTTACATAATAAATGCTTGAGTTTATTTTGAGTTTTATAGGCTATCTTAACATTTACCTTTTTAAAAATAGAGTTTAACCCTTTTGTTAAAATATTATCGAAAGGTAAACTAATAAAATTACATTGTTTACCTTCTTTTTGAAGAGTGGTAGTTGTGTTCAAAACATATTTTAATCTTTGTTTTCTAAAAATATTATCTATTATTTTGGTATCAAAATCGTTATATCTAGCCATTCCTTTGATATAATTAATTTCCTTATAAAATCGTCTAGGACTAAGTGGTACATTGATAGCTCTGTTAACCAAACTGTTAAATGCTGCTATTTTATGTGTATAACAATGGTTGGAACTATTTAAAATATATCTGTTATTGTTAGTACGTTTCCTGTAAATATCAAATTCAATTTTTTCATGATTTTTAATACACAGAATATCTAAAAATGGTAAACGATTATTAGTTTCTAATTCATAAGTAAACTTAATGGAACTATGTATACTATTAAGTTGGTTTACAAAAACATCAACATTACATTTACTGCTATCAAAGATCGCAAAAACATCGTCAACATATCTTAACCAAATCCTAGGAAAATAAGTAATACTACTCTTTAAGTTTTCTTCAAATCTGCTCATAAAAAGCTCAGCAATGAAAGGAGACAAACTGTTACCCATAGCAGTTCCATCACATTGTTTATAAAATTCATTATTAATTTTAAAGACATTTTGGTACATACATATTTCAGTTAATTTGACATATTCGTTTATTTTAATAGGTTCGATGTTGTTTTCTTTTAAAAAACCTTCAACAAACAATATAGTTTCTTTAACAGGAATGCTAGGAAACAACGAACTTACATCAAAAGATACCATAATATCAGTACTACTAAGTTTTATATTCTTAAACTTGTTGACAAATTCTATGTTGTTTTTAATAGGAAACATACCTCATTTTTCTTTTAAAGAAGTAAATTTATAGGCTAACCATTTTGATAAAAGGTAGGTTGGGGAATCAATCCCAGAAACTATAGGTCTCATTGCTTTCCCTTCCTTGTGGATTTTTGGAAGGCAATATAACCTAGGTATAACAGGGTTAGAAATTTGAAATTTATAAATATCTTTCTTAGGAATGACTAAACTACAATTCTTAATAGTATCATTTGTAACTTGAACAAACTTATTTAGTGGGTTTTTAACAATTTTCTGATAAGGGCCTTCTTCTAACATTTTAGTTACTCTATTGACATAATCGTTCTTATCTAAAACTACAATTGTATTACACTTATCAGCTTTTAAATAATAACAAACTTTGTTACAAAGACCTTTAACTATCTCAAAATTATTTTTAACATTAGCCGGTTTATTGGCCATACGAATATTATTTTCCATTTTAATTTTACAGGCGTTTCTTATGTAATTTTTATCTGACTCTTTTAAATTAGAAATACTACTCTCTATATTAGCTACTATATCAACTACAGTTTTGTTAGTGTAATTACAATGTGCAAAATTTAACCCTTTACTTAATAAATTAATTTCTTCTCTATTAAAGGTTTGGCTAGATTCATTACGAACTAGCGGACAGTTAGGGTTTTTATTATTATTACCTATTTCATCCAAATTTAAATGTTTACTAATTGCTACAAATTTCTTATCCAGATTTTTTACCTTACAATCAATTTTATGCCTATTTATTACATACATTTTTCTAGAAAAATTATACCAAACAATAGCGTCAATATCCTTTGCTAATTTGAGGTGTAAATTGTACTTTTTTAATTCTAAATTAGCTAATTTACTATAAAGATATTTAATTTCTAATTTTAACCATTTGAGTTTCGCAAATTCGATAACTCTCTTGGTACGTGAATTATTAAGATTAATGCGGAAACCGTTTATAAATTTAGGAAAAACTTTAAAACGTTGACATTTTTTCAAAAAACCGATATCTACTTGTAATGAACTTATTTTTAAACTCAGGTAAAAATCAGGTATTTATAAGATAATTTGTAGTACTTGTAACGAGATGTATATAGCTCAAACAAAAAGATTAGATGCTGTCAATGGGTAAACTGCAGCTTGTCGTTATAAACACATTTTAGTATGTATTATATAACTCCGGTACTTAGGTAATATTACACTGCAGTTGATAAAAACTTATCTCGCTGAAGTCTAGACCACATTAACCAATAGTAGTATCGTAATCCGGGTTGTTAGGAGGGTTAGCACCTGTCCATATAAATCGTGGAAAAACAAACGAAACCGCTAACTTAATTGATCACTAGCCTGGAGCTATAGGCGGGTCAATGGCTAGCTAGGCCTCCTCTAGTGTTTTAAGTGAACCTAAATAGTTTTAATCAAATACTGTATCAGATCTATCGGAGCAGGTTTTCTAAAGTACTAAAGTTGTACCCATTGTCATTGTTTTGTCTGTTTGGGATACACATATGAGAAACACGTAGTAAATGAAATTTATCATGAGAAAATAATTAACAATTATGAAAATTAGGAAACGAGGGGTATGATTACTATGCACATATTTAAATATCCGAATATACAAAAAATACCAAAATTTAAGGAAAAATATTACAACCTGATTCTTATTATTTAAAAATGTATTCTTCACAGTATAACATACATACACAAGCAAGGATTATTCCAAAGTAAAAAAGATGTTTTAAGTGTGATATATGTATATCCATTTACGAGCTATACAAGCTAATGTATGGTTCAATAATACTATATTCTAAATAAACGCAGCAACTATAATGTAATAACTTTAGAATGTTACCATTTTGTTAGCTGCTAACCTCAACAGATGTGCATAGCTATTGAATCTACGACTACATCCTATTTTTTAAATGACATATTTAAATTAAAATAATGATTAAACAGTTTATTGTAGTTCAAGTGAAAAGCGTGAGTTAAATATGATAGTGATAGGCATCTATTTTGGAGCATTCCAGTCAAACATTACAGATATATATCTTAATAACACGAAAGGAATGTATATCGATAAACCCTGTCATCTTCTCCTACATAAGATCACTTAGTACTGAGATAAAGAGAAAGCAAAAGGTTACGATGAGTATGAAAACATTTGGAAAAAGGAATAGTCTAGATTTAGAATATGAACTTTTCAATTATTTCTTTAGTAATCCATGATTTTGATAAAGAAACATGTAACAAAAAAAGGCGAAACTATTACCCTTGTAGTCTTCTTAGTGTTCAGAAATACGTTTGTTTAATAATTATAGTATTATGAAACTATTTTTTGATTTATAATAAAACATTTCTTTATATAAATTTGATTTATATCATTTGGTTATAAATGATTATACTAAGTGATAATTATGTTTAAATAAACATTTATGAGGAGTAAAACTATGACCTCGATAAATGATAAACTGTGGTATATTTAGCTAATAATTCTATCTGTTATCATGATTATATTGCATTTACTAACTTTGTTCTTGTTTTAGCTCAAATTCCGTTTAACGCTTTTTTAATTTAACCTACCAGCACTATTTAGACGTTTATTATTTTAAAATAAATAGAATTTAAGATTTTAAAATATATTTATAGCCTTATTACTGTAGTTGAATTTCTTTAAACAGAAAGTTTACCTTGTAAACGCAGTTTTTTATTACAAATGGCTTTGGGAGGTTATGTGGAATTTTGCAAACAATTTACAAATATCTTTTAAAAAACCTTTATACTTTCCAAAATATATCTAGCCAAAATCAATATTTAGGCAATATTATTAATATCTAATTTGATTTAAAAACAAAATCACGTCTTGACGAAGAATTAAACTTAAAATTATTGAGGTCCTCACAAGTACCCTACACCACAGTTGTACCAAACTATCGTTACTATAATGTCTACGATGCAGGACTAATTTCTAATCATCGCACTACTATATTTGGCACCCAACTACAGACATTTCCATTCCACTGTCATTACCAGCTACAATCAATCTCCTCCGACTTTACCGTTATTCTTACCACAATGCCTACTTTCGCCACGTACCATCTGTTACGTATTCCGGCATAGCGTGCCAAAAATATGTATCGTATTATATTGTTATATTAGAATTTCCGGAGGACCATTGATATAAAAATAATACTGAATTTTTGGAGTGGTTAAAAACACAAATAATGTCATATATATCTATATAGACAATAAATGGTGAACATAAAATTGTACACACCTGAACCGTGAAACGTCTCGTTATCTTGGTCTTCCCAATGGATGACAATGAGTTTTGGATTTACCCAGTTCGTGCAATACACATTACCTAACTAAAACAAAACAGTTTACATATAATTAAAAATAGTCAATAATACAGACTAATAATTACAACACCTAATCTGTCGATTATTCAATACTGTCTTCACCACACGCCCGAGGAAAACGTAAGAAAAACTTCGTTATGCAGAACGTAACAAGAGAGAATTGTGTGTCCTTGAACTGACGAAAACTACGTCTCGTCAAGCGTAACGGGATAGATGATGGGAACAAGACCGAGTCTTGCTAAACTGTGCTTGCCAAATCTTGTACAGGGCAAATATAGGCCGTTAAGAGCATTTACCCTCTCTAAAGCATTTACATTTAATTAGGATTGTTTTATTAATTTTAATAATAGCACGTAAAACCATCTAAAAATCATTGTTTAAAATACTAACCAGATTTGTCCGTTCTAAATAACTTCCCTATCACTGCCAGTTCAAATGATATCTCCCCTACCTCCTAATAATTTCACTATCCACATGTCTATTTACCCCACCTTAGCCTATTTATATCGTTATGCTATTACGTCTTTCCCAATTATCAGACTAACAATTATCTTCCAATCATACAAACTATATTTATAACCCTCGTCAATCTTATTAATCTTCTTTATAACATTAAATAAACATTTTGGTACATAGAAAACGTGTTTTTTATAATATATTCGACCCCATTTATATTTTGATGAAAATTTAATTTTAGTATCTATATTGCGTGCATTATATTATCCTTAGTCCTAACAGTTTATGATTAATATCGTGAAATCACAATCTGACCCACTAAAAAATAAACATCTAAAAGAAATATAATAAATAATAAATATGATATAAATAGCTTTGAATTCGTGTTAGTTAAAATGTAGTGTTAAATGTAAAAAAGAAAAGTCAAAAATAATAGAAGTAATAATTAACTTTAAATTATTTCGTTTAAATATTTTGGTTAGTTAGCGATAGAAACTCGTTACCTGAGCACGCAACGTAACTTCCTCTTTTCATTTCTTTTTTCTAACATCAAACAGATAATAATATGATCCCAACTGAATATATGATGCGGCCTATAGTGAGAAATATAATAGCAAACGTTGAAATTACTTTTTCAGGATAATGAAATGTGAGGCACAACAGATTCGAGATAAGACGAGGAGCAGAAAAATGGCACGTAACCGTCTATTATTACACACATTAAACTTTATCAATCAGGTCCCATCTTACATGTTTCTAAGAAAACAGAGCCGTTATTTAACATTTACAACAGTAAAACCGCAGCGATAAAAATTTAATTTTCTGAAATGTGTTTGGGTATAAAAACAGCCTATTCGAAAACGTCATTAACTATATCATTAATTTTATTATGTGTAAGAATAACAGCTCGAGCTTAGTAATTTGATAAAATCCAGATTTTTTTTTCAATAATAAATGAATGTGTGGAGAAACATTTAAAATTTTTTTTTAAATGCATTCCGATGAAATATAATAATACAAAATAAACTATCACCGCAGTAACATATAGGCTCTACTTTTAAAATTTATTAAATTTTAAAACCCATTACATGATATCCATCTTTAATTTAAAAATTCCAAATCTTCAATTAAGGTTAAGATAGTCATAGAGGAATGCTAACAAGTCATAAATTATTGTATAGTCCAAGCGTAACATATATACTATTATATGAGTATTGGATTTTATTATATAATTTATTTTAAATTAATAATTATGATTAACTAAAATGTGAACAAAAACAATACTAAAACCAAATTTATTTTAAATTCATAAATCAACGACAATTTCCAAAAATAACTCAATTACAGAATCTTTTACATATATCCTTGTAAAAAAACAATTTAGTACTGATTTGATAATTTGTTTAAATATAATTAGATAACTAAAATTTTACTACATATTTTAATATGCTACTTTTGTATAGCAGCCAGATAATACCAAAACGTAGATGTAGGTAAAAAGCAAAATAGCCTTGAGTTTGTTTCTATAAGTAGATATGATTTTCCGACATCCATGAGATATTTTGGGGGTAAAGTGTTTCTCAGTTTCTCTGAGAGGAGGTTTCCCAGGAAATAGCGTATCCTATCTGTGGTCGACCGTGATGACGTCATCGGGAAAATTTTAATTACTCCGTCTTAAACGCTTTTTAGTATAGGTTTATTATTAGGAAACGTGGACATAGTACACTAAAGACGTTTTATAAATAGATAGGTGACGTAATTAATTAAGTGTGTAGTTATTAAAATACTAGAAAATTTCGTTTAATTTAAAATTTTATTCTTCGTTGTTATATCTTTCTCTTTAGACGTCACTTTTATGACCTCGTCTCGATATCTATGAATGGAGGTAGGCGCTCTAAATGGCATGTACCTTTTTTTGTAATTAGTTGTCTTATAAATTTATTTCGTTTGTCACATCGTGTCGAGGTCTTTCTAGGGCGAGAACAGAGGCTACACTTTCAGAAATGTATACCGAAATCCTGTGTTCATATGATTTACAATTTGTTATACCATATACTATTATATAACATATTATATTATGTTATAACAGTTATAATACAATTTATGTTATAATTTCAATTTTCAAAATAAACCTAATTTTTAATTTGTCAAGAAAAATGTATGTACACTATCATTCTAATTCTAATTAATATAGTAAGGTTAAATATGAGCCGATATATACACCTATACTAAAATACTTCATATTTGTGTAGGGAAATGAAAATTATGTATTTGAAAACTTAATATGTTTACTTATTTGTGTATGTAAAAAGAATTCATTAAAACTTTGTTATAAAAATATGTGTTTGATAATACAAATTCCAAACTAAATGGGAGATAAGAGGAATTGTAACGAAAATGCATAAACTAAGTCTTAGAGGATGACATTTAATTTTTACTGTAAAGCAATTTAGAATGTTGAGTTGTTTGTATTTTAAGGGAGTTTTTAAAAATACAATTTAATTCAATAGACTATAATTTAACATCTTTTTATATCGTGAGAGGGTAGATAAATGTTTACTTTTATAATAAAGAAAGGATTACGAATAAATCAGCTGTTCGTTATATTGGACAAATATAATATGAAGTAAGCTCCCTTTAATGTAACAACTCTTACAACTCGTTACATTTTTAGCCCGTTCCACGCATCAGGGGGTTAATTGCGTTCACAGCGCCGTGTAACGCGTCACAGGTGTTACATTTATCTTTACATACAAGTAAAATATATTTAACATAAAACCAATGATGTTGGTCAAATGTTAATACAGTATTAATCATAGAGTTGTACCGAATCAGATTAGACGACCTTTATTAGTATGCTACTAAAATAAAAATGCTAAAATAAAATCCACATAAACTTTAATGGCTAGTTTAATACTGTAGAAAATCGTTATCTAATTTCAATACATTTTATGACTAGGTTATAAGAATAAACTCTCAAGAGGTTATCAGTCATTTTAAAATATTACTTTTTTAATTCTTTATTATAAAATATAAGACAGTAGCAATATGTCTTTTTTCACTAGACTTAGAATGTCTACATCAAAGCATTCAGTAAAGCGGATTCTAAGCTGAAAATGTTTACAAGCCGCTCTACATCGGACATTAACGAATGGCTTCAATTTCCCCTTGTGTTTAACCTCTCGCCACCGCCACCCAGCCCTTTCCGACATTCGTTCCCTTTGTTAGTAAAGTCTTACCTTTGTGTAAGGAATGCAATAATTTTAGTTTTATTTTCTGCTTGTATACACAAAGAACAATGGAATACGAATAAATAAGTGTACGTTCACAATACAAAAATTAACCTTCACTCAACCTTAAAATATATAAGTAGGATGAATAAACGATTACTATACATTAGAACCATAGTTTTCCTTTGTAAAAGTGAAATATATAAATACACTTACTTATAAACTATTAAGAATATATTATAATTTTTTTTTAAATTATTACAAAGCAATATATTTTCATATATCATATTATATAGACTACGTATTATATTTACGAACTACATAGATAATATATTTGCTACCGATTTATTTTGTGTAATATTTATATTTTAAAATAGTCTGAACCGAAAAAAAATCAATTTAATTTATTAAACGGGGTTTTTTTAATCCAGTGATATTAAGTAGTCGTACATATACCATCATTGGCATTATCAGAAGTCTCTTCGCTTGACAACAGTGAAATACAACTCTGAATCTGTACGTCTTTCATTTGATGACGAGTGTTTGTTATTAGTGGTAGTGTCAATAAAGGCAGGTCGAGAAATCTTTATTTAAATCGTACACTTATGGGATGTATATAATGTATCTGTTTACCTTTTGTGGGTCTTTCTAAATGATTTTATTTTTGTATTATTTTCACTGCATGCCAGTATTCGAAAAGTATCTGAAATTGGAAAACACTATCAATTTAGTGCTGTGTAGAAAAAAATTCCTAACATTTATTAAAATGCGTATATTTCTATTTTTGTAAATTGTAATTGATGGATACTACAGCAAATGAAGTTTATAATAGCTGAATAGTAGATTGAAACTACACGCTATGTTATTTACCTTATGAAAATTGAATCAAAGTTAACAGATTTTACTTCAATGAAAGGTTACGTGGGGTTGGTTAATTGCATATTGATATTTGACTGACGTAATATTTTTTTCGTAATTGTCTTATATGGGAAAACAATTAAATTGTATAAAGGATATGCTTTGTCCGTATATTTGTCATTCATACGAACTTCTGCTTGAAATAGTTCTGTAGTATAAATTCGTTGCATACAGTAAACAAAGTTAATTAAAGTTCCTGGTTAATTGTTATGCTGGATTTACTTTTGCCATTGGTGGCAAATATCTCTGCAGTTTGACATGAATACAATTTTGTTATAAAGTCTGTAATAATAGAGATTGTTCAGATTACAATCTTACAGTAATAGGTCATCCCCAGTTTGACAGAGTCATTAATCATTACAATTGAACTAGTTATTGTTCACCAATTGAACAGTTTCTGTTGTGATGAGATTAACACTAGTGAATAAAATATATTCCAAGATAAAATATTGATACAGGTATGAATTACAGAACAAAGATATAACCTATACCCAATACATGTTGAGTATGGCGGTTGAACAAATGGTCAATCAAGTACGTAATGGGTAAAGCATGTGAAGAATTTATAACTTGAAAAATTACTGATTGTAAACATTATTAAAAATAAACACTTTTATATTCCAAGGCAGGAGACCCTGTTGCTCTCTCCTATAGATTATCTTCCTGTTTAGCTTAGTACACGGTGTCCTCTAACAAAGACACTTATTTTAAGGTCGTAGTCCATATTATCCTTTTTGAAATAGAATTTTATCTCTGTTAATAAACACTTTCTTAAACTGCTTTCCCGATTCACTTTACCTTCCTTCTACACTCTAGGCCCTAGGCACGGTAGCTACTAGAATCTTGCAAGTTAGCATTATGCCTCCTAAGCTATTTAATTGGGGCAGGACAAATTCTTTTTAATCACCATCATATTTATAATTTCCATTTTACACAATATCATTAATATTATTACTATTATCATTATTAGAGAAGTGAATGACTTTTTATTATGAAAACACTTTTTTATTTTCCGAACGAAAATCAATTTCTGTTATCACAGTAGCCTTCTTGAAGTCAATACAAAAAGCTTTAAATGGAAAATACAAATAATCCAGGGAAAGAGAACTCATTTAATTTCTTTAACAAAGCGTTGATTCTGCATTCATAAATCTTTGTAATTTATATTTAATTCATTTCTCTTTACGTCTATATTTTTATACTAAATAATGATAAGCATGACTGCCTTCTACGTTCGTTTTACATTTCAGATTTATTGAATTGTTTCTTATCTTTCAAATTAAGTTAGATATTAAGTGTTAAATGGTTTTTTAACAATTATAAAATAATTTTTTCGAATAGAGATAGGATTTCTGCTGCAGATATTGTAAATAACAAATTGTATTACAACAAATTAAAAGATATATCCTTCAACTATAAACGACTGTTAAATCCATTAACACTACACGTAATAATATTGGCCTGATGAGAATCCAAACTAAAGGTCAAAACCGTTCATTATTTTGAAAATGAATGTTATTATATGACTCATACATCAAAAGTTTTTGTTTTAACTATAATATTTTCATTTTGTTTGTATTAACCTACTGCATGTACTGGAAATAAATTTAAATTAAAACATAATAATTTTTGTCTTTATATAAACAAAATAATACTTTGGTAAAAACATGTAATATTTTATTACAAATCCTTCAATTTAAAATGTAACTAGTAAAATATTACTAAATAAAATAACCAGGATAATATTATTACTTTGTTTCTATTCAACTACGGAAGATGTATTCAGGTGACACTACGCAGATGCCAGAATAAGGCTATAGTGAAAAAAAATTTTAGCACCGTATGGGGAAGGTTATTGGCTTAAGTAGACTTTATCTCAAACGTAGTGGAAAGTTAATAACTCGGCCTTGAAATTATCATTTACTCTAATCAGAAGAAAAGTTTGATAATTCCATAAAATAATATAGTAATGCACGTTTTATATGATGATATTATGAAAAATATATATATTTTTTTCTCTAAAATTAGGACATTACAAACGAGAAAAAGTGTCTTAGAATGGTAAACTGCAGCTATTGTGCATGGGTATTATATTAGAGAGACTTTCTGAAATATTTGTTCATTGTTAGATTTATCGTGAACAACATAGGCTTTGCTTTTTGTTCGACAGCTTTTAGAATAACAGCTTTTATATACAACGTAGTTGAGTTATAAGAACACATTTATAACTTGAGCAACAACAAAATTATTAACTAAACAATAATAAAGTTTAATGATATAGACAGTAATATATTGAATATTGTAAATTGTAAGTATATTAATTGTTAATACTGTTTATTGTATACATACAAATTTGCAATATTGAAAGTTTTATAAACCAATAAGGATTTAGTAACAGGAGAACACTTTTTATTATTGACAAAATAATAAGTAATGCTTATGAAATCTTATTCTCCTAGAACAATATTACACAAATGACTAATATAACAATAAAACATATTGTATGATAATTATCAACTAATTCCTTTTCATCATAATACATATTAATCATGAAAATAATGTATGATGCATTTACATTACAGGATAATGATGTTGGAAAGAAATATTTTTAATTATTATAAACCTATTTATAATTAAACGATATATTTCAAAGACATAGAGAGATACCTGAAAAAATATATTTGAAATTTTATGATAAATGCTTGAATAATAACTCTGATGATTATGAATAATTTGTAATATTTTAAATTTATTCACCACAATACAATTTAAAGTTTGTAAAAATACAACATAAATGATGGTTGGCATTTAAATAAACACCGTGGTAGTTATACATTTATCGCATCAAGGAAATTAATATTGTATATCACTCAATACCTAAACCCGTATCATTTCAGGTAGGTCTAAGAGGCCTATAGGTAAATTCTATTTTGACGTGTTGGTATCCCTGCATGGTTGGTGAGAGTAAAAGCCCTATCTATTCATCAAGCAATTTACTGGAAACAAGTGTGATAGTGCTTAAGACCTCATTTTATATGAGTGAGCTAGGTATTTTTTTTTTCTAGTATGCACAAGATCTGTGAGGCCTACGTGATTCTACCTGTGGCAGAATCCTCTCAAACATCTAATAATATAGGAATTGAATTATTACCACACAAATGTGAATTACATTATTATTCAGGATCTTCTTTGAAGTCTCATTCTCAATTTTACAATATATAGTTTTTATTTTCATATTGAATTGAATATAAGGAGAAGTATGGAATAAAAAAAAAAAAAAAAATGTTTTCCTCTTCAAACCAGATTTATTTTACAAAACTTTTATTTGCTTTTATTTCTTAACATTTATTTGTATGTACTACCATTTTTGTGTTTATATTTCTTTTTCGAAGATGGAGATCTTTAGAAAATCGCGAGCTCTGTTGGTGCGAAGCTCCCATCCCGACTTTCTTGAAGTGGTTCGACGACGGACGACTGAGGATGAAAATGACTTCGAATCATATTCAGATGATTCTATTCAACAAGAGAGCGAAGAAGAAATTGCTTCGAGCGTTATAGTTGAGGAACTCTCTAAAACAACTGAATATGGGGATGAAGCCGGAGGGAATGATGGGATATTGTCTCAAGAGGAAGATGTTTCATAGTATGTTGCTAAAGATGGAGATGTTTAGAAATGTATAGCATCTAAAACTGGGAAGACTCCTTTACATAATATACCAAAA
This sequence comes from Prosapia bicincta, assembly GCA_036971475.1. Lineage (NCBI taxonomy): Eukaryota > Metazoa > Arthropoda > Insecta > Hemiptera > Cercopidae > Prosapia > Prosapia bicincta. The sequence continues at coordinate 240,360,895 of JBAIZL010000004.1, read as the reverse complement.
ATATCTGGAATCTCAGTTGTTTTAAAATACGTTGTTCAAAACTTTGACGGACCTCCAACAGAAATGGATGTATCGAAATTACTGTTCGATGAAGAACTGATAGAAAACAATTTGAAATGGACTAATGGTCATTTAGGGGGAAATACAAAATGCCACTCACGAAGATCAGAAATAATATCATCAGGACATCACAAAAATGGCATTTATTGGCATTTAATGAATGTACAATTATTATTAATAATGTATGTGCAATTATGAAATCGGGTAGAGAGAATATTAAATCGATATTCAGGAATTACCAAAATTCAGGAGTTTGAGTGACCAATTTTTCGCCTAACTATGTCTATGAAAGATGCATTGTTATCAAAACTTCTTAGGTTTGACAATCCCAGTGATAGAACTAGTTGATATATTACACACAATGATTCTTACAGAGATAGACAAAAATATATCCAGTTTTATAATTCACTTTTGTAAAAAAGTGTAGCCTATTAGGTAAATAAATTTTATTTTTAGTAGTTTTTCATTGTTCATTACTGATGTTTTGTTTTTGTACTATGTAGAACCTATGAATTTAGGATTTTGTTTACGGATATTTCTATCTTGTATGGCGTTTTTAAAATTATATTGACGTTTATACAAAGTTAGAGTTAACTTTTACCGTCCCTTTCCCAATGTATATGTGAAAAAGGAACTTAAAATATCCTTGAATCTAAGTATTACAAAACCTAATAAATATAACAACTATTACACTATTAATTTTGGAAACAGATCAAATTATCTGTGGTATGGGTCTACCAGACCTGCCTGAGACTGTGGCATATACAGTGTAACCTGTGATGGTACGGGTTAAAGAAAATAACAATTCGTATAATAGCTTGTATATAAAAATACTTAATAAATATATTATTACAACTTTGATCAAACATATGGTTATCATAACTAGCATTATAGTAAATATTCATTACGTATGTGAAGAATAATCAATTTAAAGCTGAAATATATTTAAAGTGAATAGAATACAGCGCATTGCTTTAAAAGATTCCTGGGGCCGTTCGGAAATATTTTGGTATAAAAGATATAAAACAACTCTAGGGAAGGTTTACGTTTGCACAGTATGTCTCACCAGAATGTTGTTTTATATGGAAGTTAAAACAAAATTATTTAATAAAAAACGATTTGATTTCCCCAGAGATCTTGAAGGACTTGTTTCTAGAAGTCCATTTTTCATCCTACTTGTTTTTCTTTGCAATTTATGTAATTTAAAGTTTTCTTTGGGTTCTATTCCGTACGTTCGGGAGAAACACTATAACATATACATAATTAATTTGATACTTGTACCATCTGAATTATTTTATGGGACAAATAAATATAACTAAATAAAACATTTTGCACAGTAACAAGAATTTTTAAAAACACAATATTGGTTAGTATAATGTAACTTGGCTATAACATTCTAATTATAACTGACCTATATCTCATTTTGAGTCTGCAAAACCCACGGACTCGGGGTACAATGAACCACCTAATATATAATAAATCTCACTTATATCTCTTATTTCTGCTGTTCACTCTAAATGGGACTTGATGCGGAAATGTTCTAGTTTTAGTCGATTGCAGCGTGTAATTGTTTACTTGTTGCAATTCATACACAACTCTCGTCACTTGAATAACTGTTGCATCTCTCACTACTATGGATTTGAACTCAGCTAGAATCAGAATATTCCAGTTACTTCAGGCATCCCCCTTCATAGAAGATATAAAAGCATTGGGAAACACCATTCCTAGAGATGTATCTTATAGGCTTCGAAGATTAACACACTTTCTCTCATAGAGATGGCGTCCTACGAGTCGGTGCACGACTAGGAGCAGCACAAAGTGATTATGAGACTCAACATCCAGTGATTTCGCCTAAAAATCATCCTGTGATTGCCGCCTTAATCGTCATATATCACCGGAAGTATCTTCATCTGGAGTTCAACTCACTCAATCACTTCTCGCACAAAAGGTGTGGTTATTTTGTGCTCGGAATGTAATCCTTACACGAAGTTTTAAGTGTATGTGTCTTAGGCACAAACCTAGATGTAAAATTCCTCTTATGGGACGCTTACCTCAACCTCGATTGACCTCTGCTCGAGCATTTCTCAACACAGACATTGATTATAGGGGTCATTTCACTCTGACGTTTCATAACCTAAATCTATTCGAACCATCAAGACATACATATGTGCCTTGGTTTGTCTTGTTACCAATGCTGTTCACATTGAGGTGGTCACTGATATCTCGACGGATGCGTTCAGTGATTCTATTGACAGAGGCCTAAACTAGGCCTCTGTTAACACATCTATTCCGTTTGCGGAACAAAACTTTGTTGGGGCTGACAACGCAATGCGAACACTACTCAAGACCTCAGGACAAGATCTCATTTGGGTTCATCTCAACGAGGAGGTAAAATCCTCTAACTGCACATCATCAAGGAATGCTATGGACAAGCGCAGTTAAAAGGCAGTTAAAAACGCGTACTAGGTGATCACATTCTAACTCTCTCCAAGTTCAAGACACTGACAACTCAAGTCGAATCAATCCTAAATTCTCGATCACTCACATCTTTCTCTTATGATCTCACTGCTATTACTCCATGACACTTCTTGATTGAAGCTACACTCGTTGTCGTAGCTGAAGAAAACCTGGCTGAAGTCCGTATTAATGGCATTGGCACCTCGTCTATGCTTTCCACCAACGCGTTTGGAAAAGGTGGCATTTGGAATATTTTCACACTCTACAATGTACTGACATGGACAGACAACCTGTTTGGGCGCCTAGTCTTAGTACATCAAACTACTCCTTTTCCCTCTTTGCCATTGGCAAGAGTGATACAAGATTTTCCTGGCACGAACAGGTGGTGTTAGTAGCTCAACTCAAAACAAAACGAGTATTGTTAACTCGAGCTTCTCACAAGGTTTTCCCCCTGACTTTTAGTGAAGACTGAACCTATTATTTTTTTTATCTAGTTTTTAGAAGTAATGTTTTTAATTTTTGTATAATTTTTAGTACAAGTATATTTTGCTTTGTTAAAAACTATCATTGGTTCTTACACTATTTATTGTATTACTGGGGTAGCTTATATCGTTTACAATGTAGCTACTCACAACTGTAGACTTTCTTTGAATTCTAGGAGGGTTCAAGACCCCCGGTATGTTACGTACTATTCTTAAAATTATTAATAAAAATGATTGTCAATAAGAGAGCGTAACTACTCTTATCAGCCGATCTTCTCCCTGTACAAGATGGGCAAGACAGATCTAAGCAAAAAGTAGATTGAAAGATATCTCTCCCGTTACCCTCGTGACGTAGCGTAGTTTCATGAGTTCTAAGCCAAACACGGTCTTGGACGACCGATGTTACAGGTCTCGAATTTACAAAATATACTGTATTACCCATATCTGTAGAAGCCTGTTCTATCATTATGGTAGCAATAATAGAATATTTGTTTACACATTTCCCTCGCGTGTTTCCTTAAGTGACTCCTTATCATGCTTTGTGAAATAGAACTTTCTAAATAAACTGAATTTGGCGGAAAAAGATATTTTTAGTCAGAAGCAGTTAAACATTTAATACAATCCAAACGATGATAGGTATGAAAAATACCTCCGTGATTTAAAAAACGAATTTCTTGTTATACAACAAATATACCAAAGTAACATATAAATCTTTGTTTCTAAAAAATGCGTTAATATCCCGAATTTCATTGCAGAATATTAGAGATTCTAATATCTCTGCGTGATATGAAATTTATATTGATATATTTAAAAATACCTAACAACAATTTTTAGAATAAATATGTCTTATGAAACAAAAACCAACCTAATGGATGTTTTATTTTCATGGAATATAAAATGTTTACTAGTTTTTTTTTATTACCTGCGGTTCTAACGATTAAATGTTGAAAGCTCTCAAACATGGAATAAAAGCAGAAAGTTACTTCGCGTATTACCGATTCATAAACTTAGATTCCTAATGATTGTAATATAATTTAAATGTTTTTAAATTTAGTTTTGATCTTAAAAGGGTTTGTTAAAATAATTATTTTCTAACAAATTATTATTTTTCAGTCAAAAATAATTGTATTTTATTGAATAAAGTACTAAACGATAAAAGTATGTTTCTAAGTTCGTATCATACCTTAAAACAGAAAAAACAATTATAATGGAGGTGATAAAAGATGTTGCTTTGATTTTCGTCTGCTATTATATATTTGATATCATATTACTTATAATGTCAAGACAGGACCGAAACACATGCACCTACACTAAGTTGGTTGTATCAGGTAGAATGCTAGATTCCTTATACAAATAATATTCAATATTACACTTACGTGTTTCTATGGAGAGCAGTCTTACTCCTTGAACACAATAATGTACATAGGAGCGATAATTTGTCTATTCTATTTATTTACGTGACCCTCTATCAATAAACATGTCCACTTTTATCCATTCGTCAATTCATATGAAGGGTGTAAGCCTGGTTGAAAATAGGTATGATTTTTCAATGTAACGTGAGGCATCTAGACCAGGAGAGTTCCTTTATCTCAAATCTATAACTTTCGTTATAGGCCTATTCCTCAGATCGAAAAGCTTTTATATTAAACTACGTGTTCTAAATCTGATTAGGTTTTAAAGCTTCAATTATCATTACTTTATAATAAAACACATTGGAAATATTTCTAAAATATAATCTTTCTATTCAATATCGATATTTCTCGTAAGTATATACTGTATATACTGTACAACTGTTTATACTTGTATCTTCAACCAATCAAAGATATGGTTTCTAGTCATCTTTTTTCTTGCCAGGTATTTATTTATTTAATTTACAAAGATTTATACACGAATATGTATAAAACATAATGCTGGAAACTTCTCATTATTGTAATTTATTGATATGTTCAGGAGCTTTCCACACTCAGAATTGGTATTTTAATTGTTAACGTGTGAAAGTGCCTAATGATATCTATATAAATACATTGCATTGGTATAAAGCTTCGAGCATATGGTTTTATAAGTATTATTGTTGTTTAAATGATTTACTTTAATATATATATATATATATATATATATATATATATATATATATATATATATATACATTTTAAATATCCAACACTGTTCTTCTTATTGTATTTACTTACACTTTAATGTACTTACACAAAAAGCTAACGTGGTATATATGCGAGTCCACTTTCGAGAACTATTAATTACGTGTACACATTTCGAACTTATGTTGATACTCTCTCTGTCTCTCTCTCTCTCACTCTCTCTCTCTCTCTCTCTCTCTCTCTATATATATATATATATATATATATATATATATATATATATATATATATATATATTCGTGTTCTAATTTACATATTTTTTTACATTATTACATTAATTTGCAAATGTTAATTTAAAATTCAATTTATCTTTTTAGTGTAATTAAATTACCTTTATTTCATTTCTGTTATTTTTTAACACATAAAGAAATGTTGTAAAATTAATAACAGTTGCTGCTATGAAATCACCTTAGTAAGTATCATGTAAATACAAATGGTATTAATTTTGAAAAAGATTTAATAAAACTAAAGCCCTTAGGTAACTCATAAAAGGAAACTATATAAAACTATAAATAGAAAAAGCTAATAAATAATTTTTTAGGATTATAAATAAATATGTTTCTGTTGCTGTAATGTTTATTTGAGATAAGATAACAAATTTATACTATTGATAACATCATATATTTCTTTTTTCTATAAAACACATTACAGGTGCATTCACACTGTCTCGTAGCTCTGTTGCGTTTGCAATTTGTCATTGCAATAAATTATGTTATAAATCGGTTGTGATCTTGGCGTATGGCATCTAATTAGTGTAGTACCTACCTAAAGAAATTAAAAATAAATTTTGTTCACCTCATTTAAGATCTTTTTTGTTAGAAAGTTATCTTACTTTTTTATAAATTACGGTATCATATATTATTTTATCTCGCGTAATTTTTTTCCTCGGCTACTTTTGGAATGTCTACTAAGTTTAACTTGGTTTACATGTATTGGTTTCAAAGTGTAGTTCATTACGATATCTATAATATAGCTAACACTTTTACAACAATTATACACAAAACTACATAAACTTAACAACAATCGCTTGGTTAAAAGTCGGATCTGCAATGATCAAAAGGCGTTTTAAAGCACATTAATTATAACATATTATAACAAGTTTTTAGTTATGAACGAATAATGAGCATTTAATGTAGGAAAATGTATAGACGAATTCTATTTAAATTTTTAAATTTAATTACTGTCAATTTTAAGAAAAAACAATTTTATATATTTATGCTTGAGATAGTCTGCTATATATAAAGGGAGGAGATTCATTGCCATCGTCTCCTGGAATAATTAAATGTTACCTTGAACTTATTTACAATAATTGACTGGTTTTATTTACTTGTTACTACTCTGCCAATCTGATTACCTATGTGCAAATTAAACTTTAATTTGGCCAACAAGATGAAAAGTTAGAGTGGAGTAGTGGTAATAGCTCTTCATTTGTTTTTATCAATGTATAAATTGTTTTAAATTTATAAACTCATGTTTAATATTGTTTTTGTTTTCGAGCTCAAAGATGAGAGAGTGAAATGGTTTAAAATTACTGATGTATATTAGTATTTGTATAAGGAATAATATAGACATATTAAAATATTTCGATAAACAAGGATGAAGGGATGTATTTCCTGTCGGGATAAACTTTTTGGGAACATAAAAATGGATGTCTGTACAGGTCAACTGGTTTTTAAGTAAATCCGTGGTGTAACGGTCTCATATACCGCGACAAATAGGAAATAAATAATTTCCTGTTGTTAAATAATAAAGTTGATTTTTAAATTAATCAAGTTGGGAGTTATACAAATAATAAAGAGTGAAAAATTAAATAAAACCTTAAATAGAATAATTAAGCTAAATTAAAAAATATTAAAGAATAAATTTGTAATAACTAGCTAAATTTGACCATCGGGAGTGAGGCGAAAATTTTCTAAGTGCTTAAAAAAGCTATCTTAAGAACCAAACCACGTAGAACTTTCATCGACATTTTAAAAGAACCAGAACAAGCCAGAATAAACATTAGAGAAAACAAAATTTGAAAAACTTAAAACACAAAAAAGTTACAGCAGTTTTAATAAAATAGACATTTTTCAGTGTTCCAAAAATGATAATCAAACTCTGCAAGCTAAAACAGATTCGTTGCGCGACTTACCTGTACAAGGAATAAATCCAAAGATAGCGAGTATTGCAGGCGGGGTGAGGTAGGTTAAATTCACCGCTATATATACTAGGTCTCTAAGACTTTAGAGACAGTCTGAAATAAATTTTAATACGAGGTGCCGCGGAACGCTATGCTGGACCGCGAGTAGGACCGTCACCAGGCCAGATGGACCAAACCTCAACGCTTTCGACGTCCAGGACTACCAAGGGATGAAGGCTCCAGACTCAGCCTCCAGGACGCGGGAATGGAGAAAAACCACCACCGACGAACCAGGGATGGCGACTTCCGATGTCAAAGGACCAGGGCATCCAGACGAGGGACTCCAGGACCGGCAGGAACATCTTTGGCAAGTCATTTTCTCTATTCGATACCAATTACGTCAAATTTAGTTAGTTGATTTTATTAAAGTCAAACAAATATTCAAGCTTAAACAATGACTTCACTCTTTATAAAATTTTAATAAATTGTATGCTAAATAAAATGAATTTATGTGATCAGAATATTTCAAATGATAAATATTAAACTTACAAAGGGTTTTTGGCCATAAGCCATTTATTTTATAGGAAATAAGAATTTTTCGAATATTATAAATTTAAATATTAAGTGTCATAAAACACGAATTTACCAATTCAATATAGAAGATAAATTTTTATAATGTATAATTTGGGAAATAATTTTATGTTTATGTAAATGTAATTGATCTATATGGAAATTATAAGTTTTTAAAGCATGAGAAACAACAAGTTATTTAGTGAATTGTTTTGTTAATATAATTCTGTTGTATTTGAAAGGATAAAATTTCTTTTTTATTTAAATAAATAGAATTAAATATGTTATAAAAATCAACAGCATTTGCATTTCATCCTGTGTCGAATAATCAATAAAAACTGTTCAGCTTTTTCCAACTAATATGAAAATGATTATTAAATCAGTAAACAAGTTTAATTAAATTTCAATTATTGATAATAGTTAAAGCCTAATGTTTTTAAAGAGTTTCTCTCAACTAACTTCATGAGCTAGTCTAAAGATTAGTTGGTTTTTTGTATAAAAGTCCAGAGATTTATCTACTGGCAGATTGTGTTTAAAAGGACACAGGAGCCTTTTAAAATAGGTAATTTAAACACGATCATATTTTGCACGTTCCCTTGCTGTCTCTGCAGATCATCATCAGGTGGTAAGACTCTGTGAATATTTTGTGTATTATTTTAAATGTGTTTCTTTCCAGCTGACTATTGAAATGACATGTGTGACTATATCTAGACCATACATAATTGATAAACCAATTTTGGAGAGTTTATACTTATTTTAAATAGTCGTCAGCGGGAATAGGCTTGTTTTGGGCCTGGCCCTACGAGCGGGAAATATACACGTAACTCAGGGAGCGTAGCACGGTTTAACAAGCGGGGTGATTGGCAGATGTTTGGTTTGTTTATAAATAAGTTTTTTAAACAACAAAATTTTGGTATTCTGTGAGATGGGATATCAAATAAAAGTAGGGTGGGACGTTGCAGTGGCTAATATTACGTTTTGTCAATGAAACTCTAAAGCTTTACTGATGCCGAAACAAGCAGGATTTGAGTATTTTTAATATCCCACTTTGACTAAATGATATTATTTTATTAGTATTTTTCACGGCGCCATTATGAGAGAAGTGCTTTTGTATTCCTCTCCCGTGGTTCCAAAATTTACCTGGTTCTCAAAATCAATAAAACCTCATCCGTCTTCTTTATAAAAATGTATTCAGAATAAAATGACTTCATAAAATACGTTGCCAAGATAAGATGGAAACGGTTGCACGCAGGATGTATTAAGGGTTGTTTATGTATATGCAGATGTATAGATAACAATTGATTGTTATTTCTGAATTTTGCTACTTAAACCATTAAGCAAAATTTTATATTACTGTAACGGGAAATTCCCAATAGAGATTTATGGAACACGGCATGATAACTACTCGTGCGGACCCAACAGTACGCTGTTTCGAAAAATTTTAAAACCTTCTAGAAGTAAGAAGATAGATATTACAGGACACGTTTAAAAGTTATATATATAAAGGGTTTTTTAAGCAACACAATTGCAGTATTTTTGATGTAGTGGAGAGAGAAAAGATTTAGTGACAGGCAGTGAAAGTTTAGGAAGCATCCACATTAAATTCCTCCTATATAAATTAACATATATTATGGTAATACGACACATGTTAACATATCTAATCTATATTTCGTACTTCAATAACCTACCTACAATAGAATTTCAATTTATTTTTAATAAGAACTACTGTTTATGAAATGTATTCCTCTCTCACCTCGACCGGATATGAAACTTTGATTATTAGAGATAAGGGTGGCAGTGGGGAGAGTATGTTACTTGTTTCCTAGCAGTTGTATGGGTTTTATGTTACAGAGCGTATGTAATTGTGACGTATATTTATGCTGAATATGTGTGTTTGATTTAATTTGATATGTTCGTAAATTTCATACTGTCCATCAGAAAAGAGTATGTTATTGATATTTAATCTGTGCAAAATCCATACGTTTATTTATAACAGTATGCATACGTTTGTTTGTACGGTAAGTTTTGCGAGTGGTGTCAAGTGTTGGTATCATGAGTAATATGCGATTACTGTAGTCTTTTCTTGAAACTGAAACATGTATTGATGTTAGTTTGATTAGTTTATAGAGATTAGTGCGGGTTGAGTGGGAAATTTTATACTCATATTTTCGAAAGACGTTGGTTTGATTATTTCTACATTATATTTGTTCTTAACATAAAATTTGGTCTTCACAACTCGTAACTAATATTTTATTTGACACAGACATGGAAAACTTTTCATATGAATATTCAAGGGAGTGAAACCATTTACATACTCGGGAAACTGTCACGGGGCATGATTTAGACATGTGTCCGCGAACACAGCACGATTTTATCGCTGCAATAACTTAATTGGATAAAGGACTGACTTCGTACTGAGATAATCGGCCTGAGAATAAAGTCTTGTATCCAATTAATTAAATTACATGGGATACATAAACATAAATTGTAACCTAAATCATTTTAAAAATAATAAAGATAGTGTGTCTGTTCCGACATTAAAAAAAAATAAATAAATTTATTATGTTCACAATATTTCAATAATATTTAACAAAACTAACAACGAGTGCATATTTTTGTATTTCAAGATCAATATATTTGTTTAGAAAGAATAAAATGCTGATATTTGTTTACATAAAACTCTTAATTTAGCTACTCTTTATATTTATTTAATCATTTATATTTCACGGCTACCACGTGTAAACAACAAATAAACTTAAACAATAGTCTATGACTATCCGAACTTTGAATTTAGTAAATTTGTTAAAACTTACTGAGACATAACGTTTTCGATCGCTATTTGCCGATCTTTATCAGTGTCTCTGTTCAAAGTGTCATAGATTCAAAGTTCGGATATTCATAAACTACTGTTTAAGTGATTAATAAGATTCACCGAACGTAATGAACTATTGTAATTCAAGAACAAATAAACGTCTTAAAATATTATAAACACACACAAGTCATTAATTCTGATGATCGTTATAACATTCTAATAAATTATATTTTTATCTAGAAAGATGGTATTTATAGAAATATTCCTCAACAAAACGTAGGGAGGGAGCAAATGTTTAAAAAGTTATTTAAAACTAAACTGCATTAGTACTTTTGACACAAAAAATAATCTTCATTCTTTCTACTGATTAGAAAACAATAATATTTTTTTATGATAAATGCACGCTGTAATATAGTAGGCTTTAAAACGCTAGTCTTCACAAAACAACCTTATCCTTCCAAACATCCTTTGAAACTATGTTCTAAATTTATGTGAAATTATGTCAGCCGGAGTAACCCCCAAATAGTGGTGTAGCTTAGGGAGGGTTCTTGGCTGAGGCGAAACATGCTGATTGTTATGGCCCTTGCCTAACGCTACACAAACGCGGTGAATCAGTAATAGTTTAGTAATAGTATAAAATATCCCTTTTTAAAATAACGAAATCAATTCGGCAAACGTACTCAAGCTGACCACTCTGACAAAATAGTTTTCAGTATTTCTGTGGATTTAAAAAATTCAGTTACAAAACCTGAAATTTTTCATAAAAAAATGTTAATAGCTTATGATTGAGCTTAATAATAATTTTCAAAAAATAAAATAACATCCCTTTTAAATATCCATGAACAAATTATATATCAAGGAATAGAAATTTCAAAATCGTGTTTAAATAAATTCCCTAGATATGGGAATTTTTTAAATTTTCCTTAAATTCTCTATTTTAGGTTATACCTGATAAACGATTAAAATGAGTGATGAGTGCATAATTATTTTGAATTTGGCTTATAATATACTTTCAATCGAATATAACCATAAAAGTGCCTGTTTTAGAAATATTAAATACCTAGTTTTACCAATTACCTAGTTAGTTCTATATTTTTAAAAGTAGCCTATAGGTAGATGTCATATTTGAATGATTTTATTTCTATAATGTGTGAAAAATGTCAAGTATTGTATTTCTGATAATAATTTGCACATAATTCTGACGAATTTAAATTTGTTGAAAACTTTTCTAAACATTCTGAAGACTGCCTATGTATGTTAGCTGATAAGGGGCCAGACTGGCAATTTTATTAATTTATCAATTTCTGTTTTGTAATTGTTTTGCAAATAATTTCAAAAATTCTAGTAGGTGGTTTAAACATTATGTTGTGTAAATTAACAACTACATAAATTGACACGGTGGACAATACTTTACAGAAATCTTTAAAAAAATGAGGGTATTAAAGGTATTATAAAACGTGGGTTTTGTTTATTTACAGAGTTATGGAACCCTTTATAATACATGATACTTGCTTTTTTAAATAGGCCTACAAACGTGTCTAAATAACTGGTTAATTAAACATCTGTCCGGTGAGATCAAATTGCTGCAGTGTATATTCATCTTAATAGCTTTGGCCATTTACAAGAATTGTTGTCTTAAAGGTTAATTGGCCTGAACCGTTCAATGTCTATCTGATTCAGGGATTTGAATCTGTGTTTCAGTAAATGAAACAAAAATTAGATTCTTCTTCTCCGTTTCCATTTATTTTATCACCAGACGACTTTCAGTTATTCTTCTCTGCCATACCTTCACTTCTCCTAAGGGAGTTTTTCTTTTTAACTTATCAAACCACATTTCTTCTAGAGTTACTACCTACCTTTGCAAGAGTGGAAGATACGAATCTTGATTCGTTTTATATTTATACAAAATTCAAATATTATATGAATCCAGCATACGTGTTCTACTATAGTGAGATTTACTGTTTCCATAACTTTACTGTAGAAGTTATTATTTTACAATTTTATAATCATTAATTTCACAGAATGTTGTTAGGTTTATTGTAATACCTCAGTAAAATAATGTAGTAGGAACACGAAGTAAACATAAAATATATACATAAACGCAAATACTGTATTTTTGTGTATCCAAAATAATTTGAAAATAGGAATGAGTTTTAAAATTAATTTTTTCTCTATAATAATCTTATTTCAGCCTGAATACTTTGCAAAAAATGGTTTCTTGTCTGTTGAGATTGCCAAATTTGTCTCAAATTAGCAGATTTTGTTTTAAAGCATAAAATACTAGTTGAATTTTCAATATATAACGGTTGAAAGGGTTTAGAAGTAATCGATCAGCTGAGCCCAGGACCATGAAGCAAACCTTTTTGTTGCTTGAGTTATTATAAAATTCTATTCACTACGGAACGCCTTAGTTCTGACAAATCTGTCTACATTAGAGTAACAATTTATTTTCCTCATTCCGTAGTTAAAATTAGATATATTTTTTGTTAGAAAGGTAATTTTTAAAAATATTATAACATATAAATGAACCACCAGAGGCTAACCAACGCAATTATTTAATACAACAGTTCTATAACCCTGTTATCTCTCAAAGGTAAAAATATATATTAAAAATATAACTCTAAAAGGTAATAAGTAAACTATTAATGTATCACCTAAAGTATTAAAAGTGAGACTGTTATAGTGCCTCTAAATACCAACTACAGAACTATTGCCCGTAGAATCATAATTCAAATTATTACTGACTTTAAAAGGTGTTATGCGATTTATCCCGCTAAATATTATGCAATTTTAAAGGTGTAAATAACAGGTATAAAATGGTCTTGCAAATAAACATATAGCAATGCGAGAGCTGCAAAGGTTGTTGGCAATGCAAGTTCAAACGACAGGATAAAACCAAGGGAAATCAATAGAAATTCGCCACCTGTAGTCAAGGAAATATAGAGGGGAGCCTAGACCAAAGTAAAACGACGAAGAAACGAGTACTTCGCCGAGGGAGTATTAACATTTCACGGGAAAAGGTTAAGATGTCGATTCATAGCTGGAATCCAAAAGTAGCCAAGATGGAAATATTTCTGTAGTCGGTCTTATGTCCATATGTCATAAGCTTGTACCCAACGACTCGTTATTTAAAATGTTTTAAACATGATGAATAAAAACAGTATTAATGGCAATCTTAAAATCTATCACTGGCGAGTGCACCAAGCCCGGATCCTCCAAAGCACTGGTTCCTACGCTGATTCAAGTAAAAATGCTCATGGTCACCGAATATTGGGTTTGAGAGCGGCAGTGTGATATAAATAATCTGTGATTAAAATATTTGTTATAGTTATATAATAGTTGGTTTCCAATATAATTACAACAATATAAAATGAACTAGTAATAAAGTATAAAATTATTTTGTTAAAGTTGTATAAAATTTGATCTCCAGTATTCTCTGTTTTAAAACATGACCATTTAAATAAAACGGAAAACCTTCACTAGTTGTGGCATAGTTTGTAACTTGAAAAAAATTATATCTCCTAACCAAAAATATAACTTTGTATTTTGTCTCTTACGCACATTACAATGGTCTTCAGAGGATCTTCAGAGGAATTATTACAAATTAACTCATTTATTTGCATTGCAATTGATATAAATATATATATATATATATATATATATATATATATATATATATAAGGGTTTATTTGAGTAAAGCTACAACCTTATTGAACAGTAAAGTACTTAAATTCAATAAGAATGGAATCTCGTGTCAATATAGACAATATTATTCCGTTAGGTATATCTTACTTCCTAAAGCTTTTTTTTAACGTGCTCTTTCCAAACACATTAAGCAATTAAACTATATATATAAAGTGTTTCAGTTTACGATGACTTGTGGATACTTTTGTACTCTTCACAAATATAAAGGTGGTATTTTTATTGTAAATTACGTCCAAATTAAATCGAATGATCCAATGAGTTACAGACGCTCGTTTATAGTTAGTTTTCAGTTATTATCAAACAAATTGTGTGTTGAAATTTACATCTGTGTTGCCGCTGTAAAGCTTTTAGTGGGTACTTAAATGGATCCTATGGGAAATAAAACGCAGCAATATCCCGCTGTTTTTAAACGTGAGACTTTCTCTTGTTTAGAATTTAGGGTTGAATAAACTGTCACACATTCGAAAAAAGTTATACATTTGTTGGATTATATATTTAATTAAAAATCCAGTAGCAACATTCTTATAAAAATAGCCTAACAAAAATTATAATTGATTTCTACGTTTCAATCAGCAAAGAAATATTCTAGAAATTTGTTTGGTAAATCTTTTCTATGATAAGAAACATGTACAATGTGTGTGTATAATGTATCCTAATAAGAACTCAAAGTTTAACAACTTTGGACGTAGTCCCTGTCCTATAAATCTGCATATATATGTATCTAAGAACAACTAATAATTTATAAAAATAAAAATAATAAATTAAACGAACGAAAACACATAAAATAAGAATATGGTAAGTTATTCAACTTTATAGTCACGAATAACCCGAAGACCAAAACTAAGCTACAGTGTTGTGAAACCGAAATCGGAATAGTACCGTTATACCATGCGACTAAGAAAATCTCACACTTCTACTTATTAGAGAGCCTACAGTATTCTTAAAAACATATAAACTCATAAATGAGAGGACTATAATTAATAGCTCGCGAGAATCGATTTTTTTTAAAGATCTAAACAATTATTTTATCCCATTAAGAATCGATATCTTGCCACCTTCTACTACACAAATTGATAATACGAGCTGCGATTGCTGTTGAGTATATTTGAAAAATATAAATATTCCCCTTGTAATATTGTTCTGAAAAGAGAGAAACCATTTTTTAGCCGACTAAATTTTTGTATTCAACCATACGAAACATTTTAATAAAAAGGGAATCACATTTTTATAAATATCAATGCGTTAAATACTAGCATTTTACAAAAACATGAATTTATTGTTAAAACGGGCACTCACAATAAAGGTAGGCTGTGACACGAAAACGAGGTTGTTATAGTCAATAAATTATCCAAAGTGATTTTAAGTTGTATTTTATTTATGTAGAGTGTGTTTCAAATAATAGGGTATGATTACTTGATCATTCAAACTTTGTTTGATGTAATAGAACAATGAAAAGTGTGTTAGTTTAGATATAATTAGAATTAATAAATTAAATGCCAAGGTTAAATCGTAACTATTTTGAACAATTTCCAAATTTATACACTGAAACGCCTAAATTGATCGTTAGAAAAGTTTGTGTAGAACCTGCATACAGTAAGCAGAGAAAGTGTCCAAGAACAAACACAAGCGTAAATTTATTACTTCAACATTAGTAAATTTAGGTTTAGAATTGTTAGGTGACCTTCATAAGAGCACACGGAACTTACTGGTGGACTTTTTCCTTTCGTTTTAATGATATTTTACATCAGTTATCTCAATCTCTGCGTAAGTCTAATGGATTTTCAATAAACGTGCTTAGGAAGAATGTCATTCCGATAACTTCAGGTTTTGCGTCTGGATTTAATAGAAATAACCAATTGATCAGGTAGAACAATGTAATAAATATTTTCAACGATAATAATTACACCCAATTAGTTTTTTTTTAAAGGATAACTGAACGGTAGAAAAGCAAACCATGAAACCATTTTTTATTACAAAGACAAAATTTCGACAGTTGGTTTATTGTCCTCATAAAGTTGTTTTACTATAAATTAGTAATATGATCAAATGTGTTTTTAAGACAATTTCTACTTGGGTCAGCAACGAATATTCTAATTTTAGTTACTTTTAATAAATAATTACAACTAATTTAATTAAAGTAACATAACTAATGACTTAAAACAGCTGTTCATTCACATAGCCTATAACATTGTACTAGTGGTTTTAAGAAATCATTTGCTATCATCTAATGTAAACCTAAAGACAGCATATTGTGTACCTTGCCTCTTTTGTGAAAGATTTTCTTCCATATAAAACGAGAATTAATGCAATTATTTTAATTAATAAATTATTATTTGAAAAAAATGTAGGAACTTCAATTGCCATCACCTACAAGATTAAGAAAACTTATTTAAACTTATTGGATAGATAAAATGAGTTCTATTACCGATTAAAAATTCAAACCAGATATTTATATACGGACAGTGTGAACTAATAGAAGGAATTGAAAATGCGAAGGAATATTACTGGGTTACTAAAATAAGGAGGGAAGAGTTATGAAAGTATTTAATTATTTAAACACATCTTGGATTGGATGAATAGTTGAAAATGATTTTAGTTACGAGTAGGAAGCATGTTATTTTGCCATCTCGTATTAGTCATTTTAGTGTTAAATGTAAGCACTACGTTATGTATAGGGATAAAGTACATCAGTTGCAGAAACGTTCGCTTGTTGTATATAGGTTTACTTACTTTCAGCTGTTTAGTTTAAATTATTTATTTATTGAGCAAAATTATTCATTTATATGAGCATAATTATTCATTTATATGAGCAAAACTATTCATTTATATGAGCAAAAGTATTCATTAAAATAATTTCGTTATTTAGCTTCAACTTTTATTGGTATCCTGGATTTGAAGCATAATGTTTATACTTATAACAAAATATTTTCTTTTAATATTAAAATGTATTTTTTCTTTTAATTATTAAATAAACCCTAATATATAAAGATATAAATCCACACGGCAATGCTATTTACTGCTGCTTGTCAACGGTTTATAATATCAGAAACAATTCATATTCAGAATATAAAAATATTCTTTATGATAAATTTAATTAGTTTCTCTAATGTTATGTAATAGTTTTTATAATACTTACTAATGCGTTTATAAGTTTTTAAATCTGTACAACAAAAACTCAACGTCTTTACACATATATAATCGTTTTAAAATATATTTATTGAAATAATATTTAAACAACCATATTATATAATATCAGAACTATTTAGTATGATTTTAACATATAATATACTGCTAAAACAAACGAATAGACGTTTTTAATATTAAATTTTCCGTTTGAATTTCATTACATATTTACACAGCCTCCATGGACTGATAAGCAATACTAATACATTGTTTGCCAAAAAGCCAACATGCTTTTCCTTTAAATTACTGTCAGCTCTATTTCATTTCCTTTTATAACTACTATTATTTACGTGACTTATCTACGTTTGTTATATAATAAAAAAATATATATGTCATTTGTAAATTCATATACACTGTTTGAAAAAGGAGGTTTTAACCTCAATGTGAGTGCCATTAAGCAAAATGCATAAAAGTTTAACTGTGTATACAATTGTAATATGAGCATTAGAAACCCTTGTAGATACAATTTTGCACGTCAGATTTTTCATTGCGAAACGTCATTTTTATATAAAACATCTGATTTATTATCTTTTTGTATAAAACGTGACGCGTTGATCTACATCCGCCTGACGTATTTAGACTGAAAGTGTTTTGAAGTGGGATTAGAGATGATATAAAACGTGCCTTTTAGCAAAGTGGCGGAGATCAGTGCAAAATGTTTTGCAAGTCTAGAGAAGATTTTGTTATGTTTTACTTCTTCGTAACAATTTAACTGGATTCGAGCATTAATATGTTTGCACAAACTCTGCATATTCTAATCTTATACTGACATATAATTTTATATAAATACGTACAAATTTGAATACAGGTGTCACAAATATTTCTCTTTTGCGTTTCCCAATTACAGATAACACTCATTCTAGTATGACCATTGTATATGAACTAGAAATATAATTCTATTTCAGTTTTTAATTTTATGCAAATAAAGTTTCATCATTTTCAAACATGGTATTTGATACATTTGCCAAACTAAACATTATTGCTTCAACTCAAATAGGAATTTGTTGTTTCTCTATTACAGATAAAATAAACAGAAATATTATTTATAATCTTGTTTTGAATAAACGATGTTCGAC